>JAQMYL010000007.1:3945872-3956240 GCA_030014365.1 Clarias pachynema | reverse complement strand
TATATATATGTATATATATATATATATATGTATATATATATATATATATATATATATATATAAATTTTTTAATTACATTTAAAAAAAAAAAATTTACATTTTTTTATGAGGGAATATGGAAGCTTGTTGACGGATAGACAAAGCGTATTAAAAAGCATGGCGAATATGTCAAAAATTATCTACTTGTTTTTTAAAAGTGAATTCAAATAAATTCTACAGCCAGCGTATGGATAATTTTTGGACTCAACCTCATGCAAGTGTGTCAGGGAAATCAGCTTATTGACTGTAGCATGTCCAACTCCGCTGTGCTAGGGGACGATGTGCTATCTTTCAGCTTGTTAGTTTTGGCTCTTTTCCGAGTTGACGTGTTACTGTACATCACAAACAATCAACAAACAAGTTAACTAGCGGGAAACTGGGAGCGTGTCAAGTGATGAAAAATGTCTGTACAATTTATACAGTACATGTTGTATACTTTACTTTTTGTACAAATGAAAAGTATGTTTTCGATGTTATGTGAAGGCAGACGCCGCCGCCGTATGGTTAGCGGCTTCTTTTCTCTATTACATACTTTGTTCGACTTCCTGGTCAAACCTGATACGGGAACCATTTAGCATGACCAGAGCGCCGAGTTCTGTGTCCGAATGAGTTATGCATGCCGGAATACCTCGACTCCCAACTGCATTATCCGGGTGTGCTAGTCCGAGTTTAAAATACAGTTAAGTAAGAATTCAATCGGACTAAGATGTTTACATTTGTTTTGTTTACATGCTTTGAAAGCTCTGGTTTAGTCAAAGTAACACAATTAGTCTGATTAACATAAAGTCACGTAAATGTCCCGAGTGTTTAGCACTTTTAAGTGGTGAGATTGGTTCTATAAGCTTAATCTCTCTGAGAGACACAGCATGTAAGGAGGTGAGAAACTGTGGTAAGCAGCACTTTAAAGTGAAAATACCTTTGAAATCTCAGCGGACAGTTATCAAGCAGGAGCATGCATGATGATTTGGAAAGGAATTAAAATCTACAAAAAACAAAAAACAAAAAAAAACACACAGCAGGTTACCTTGTCCCCATGGTGTGGTAGGAGTCAGGAGAGGAAAGTGGTCTAAAACAAGAACAGCAAATAGAAAGAGGAGGCGGGGATCAGTGAAGGTCAGGGTGGTGATCAAAACGGAAGGTAGTAGGAGAGCAATAGACAGTGATGGAGAAAAACAAAACCAGCAGAGAGATGAAAGGGGATCAGACAAACACTTAAACAGAGAAGTGTGACAGAGCCAGAGATACACACCACGGGATCTGCCAGGGCTTATATCTCCTAAAAGGACTAACTCCCTACAGACCATATCAGCTAACAAGCTTGTTTACAAAGAAAGGCGAGACACAACCAGTCTACCATCTTTTGTGTGTGTGTGTGTGTGTGTGTGTGTGTGTGATTAAAATCCACCTGGTATGCATTTAAAGTGCAAGATTTGGATGGATACAAGGGATGAGATGGTTTTTTCCAGGACTGGACAGCTCCCTAACTTTCTACACATTCTGCTGGACATTTGTAAAGCACCTTTATAAATGTCTCATGAAAATGGAGTGTTTTGTTATGGACTGGCCAGGTGGAAGTGGGACAGAACGGCAGATAAGACATAACACATCTTTCCAATTACATGATCTAATCCTGATTACACATTTGTTGCATTTTTTCCAATTGAACCCTGAGGTGTTTCCTCCTCCATACGGTTCATTCACTCGGGTGAAAAAAATGTCCGAGAGTGTCCGAGTGACATGATCTCAGCCTGGTTCTAAGCAAACTCTAACATGGTTTGATTCCAGTAAGACAGCGATGTAATCCTAGATAGTGCCAACTTCAGGAACTCAACCAAACATGTTGTGTATTTTGGGTTGCGGGCAACATTTTTTGTCGATCCAAGCTGTTAAACCGGCAAAAGCGTAGAGTCGCAGAAGCGCCATGTGTTCCGGATATTTGGACGGTCAAAGAAAGAGGAAAAATTAACGCCGGATTCGATGTGCTAAATATAATGATATAGTCCTATAATTAAATAATAATTTACTTAACGCTCTCTCCATGTTCTCAACGCCTTTACGGGTTTTGCAAGTACGTTTTCATCCCCACGCTCCCGACATCCTCTTTAGCTTTTTTGGCTCATTTAATTATGTGTACTGTGAAACCAAGCCAAAATGGCAAACAAACCTAAAAGTATCAATTTAGCTCTGATTCAGAATCAGCAAATGGACTGATTGGTGTAAATGTGCCCTAAGAGTTTAGCGTGCCAGTCAGGTACCACAGCTCTGAGAAGCATAATCAGTGATTTATAAAGAATAACGGCGTGAATAGCATCGGTGGTAATGTACGTCGAGGATACAGTATGTAAATGAGACTGCTGAAGGCACTTAATGTTCTCACCAAGTTTTCTTAGTCCAGCTCAAAGAAATTCTCAGAAACAAATCATAAAATGGACAAAAGGAATTGACACGGGCTGGAGAACTGGTCAAAACCAGTGAAAAGAATGAATAAATTAATAAGAAGAATGTATGCAGGAATATACACCGATCAGCCTCAGCATTAAAATAATTCATATTAAAACCTGCTAGGTTTTAGATTCCCCTTGTGCCACTGCGGTGGCTCTGCCCCCTTGGGGCTCCACAAGACATTCAGGGGTGTGCTGTGGTGTCTGGCACCAGGATATTGGCGGGGTCTCCCTGATTGGGATCTGGGGAGTTTGGGTTTTGGGTTTGCAGCTTTGGTATCTTGGACCCTAGACAGGCTTGCCGTTGTTCCCTGTGGACATGGGTGCCCAAGATCCTGTATGGTGTATAACTGATGACCAGTGTTGCTCAGTTCACCGTTCAGCGGGTTATAATGTTATGTCTGATTGGTGTATAATTTACAGTGGGCGTGAAGTGCAAAACAAAGTAACAAAACCGAAGAAAAAAAAAGAGTAAAAACGAAAACAAAATTAATTCAAAAACTAAATAAAACCAAAAACAAAACAAACAAAAACTAAATAAAACTGAAAACAAAATAAATTAAATAATTAAATAAAAGCAAAAAAAAAAAAAAAAACAGAAAATAAAATAAAAACAAAATAAAAACAAAACAAAATAAAACTGAAAACAAAATAAATTCAAAACTAAAATAAAAGCGAAAACAAAATAAATTCAAAAACAAAATAAAACAGAAAATAAAATAAAAACAAAATAAAACTGAAAACAAAATAGTAAATTCAAAAACAAAATAACAAAAACGAAAATTAAATAAATAAAAAAACCTAAAACAAAATACAAAATTAATAAAAAAAAAAAACGAAAACATACCAATTTCAAAAATACAATAACAAAACCGAGAAGAAAAATAACAAAAACGAGAACAAAATAACATATGCAACATATTCGTTTTGTTATTTTGTTTTCGGAATCCTTTTTTTGTTTTTTAATTTGTTATTTTGTTCTCGGTTTTGTTATTTAATTTTTTGATTTGGTATTCACTTCTCGGCCACAGTAATAATTTGATGTATACTACAATTGTAATGGTAATGAAGAGTCACATTTTGACAACTTTTTAATACTGTATTAAGAAGGCCACTTTCAGGCTTATGTTGTTGTAATGGTGCGCTGTAAGTGTTCGTCTCAAAAACAAAAACAAACAAACAAAAAAAAAATAGTATGTTTTTCTTTGAGAACGTTCATAAACAGCTACTTCAAGCACACTTTTACAGCCTGAGGGGCTCCTGGTGCTGGTCTACCATAGTGACCTTCTAGGTAGAGAAGAGGAAATTTAGACCGTTCACATTGTGAGGAGCCGTGTTAGTCTGGCGTCACTCTGTAAACAGTAGCTAAGAAGACTTCCTGAAGTTAATGAGCTAAAATTGCAAGTCGAATAAGTGTAGGTGGAAAATTACAACTGGCTCTAAGAAAGTAATAAACCACAGGTGCGAAATTAATTTATTCATACAGCATTTTGCACTTTTAAGTAGAACCGTCCCAGATTACACATTCATTAAGACAAACAGGGGACACAGTCCTCTACAATCAGCCTGCAAACGGTAACACAAATACCTTTGGTTAATGAGGACCCACTGTATAAAGTGCAGTATAGTCAGATGATAAAGGACTGGTTTTGTTACCAGGTCTGTAAATGATCTCACGCCCACACCGGGTTTTTCACCGGACATGAAACGACTAACCTCGTAGTCCGACCCCGAGCGAAATCAATACATCTGTTTTACAGAGGAACATGAAATGAAAGCAAAGATGCATTTTTGTAATCACATGTGAGCAGAGTTTGACCCTGAATCAACATCACTTGTCCAAACTGTCTCTTTTGTCCAGTGCCAATTACAGCTAAGCAGACTGCAATCTGTTAGACAATATGTTCTGTTCCTCTTTACTACACAAGCACACTTATGGCGCAACTGTTAAAGGAGAGAGAGAAGAAAGAGGAAAAAAAACAAAACAAGAATTCAGCTTTAGGTGCGAGGTATTTATTCTCTTTTTATTTTGCTCCTTTTTTTTGCAGAAGAGTTCTTCAGACAAACCGACTTAAAATGCATCGAGAGGTCGGTCCAATCCCCAGATGCCTGGATCTCTAATCTCCTGTTGTTCGACTGGCTGTGTTCATATGGAAAGCTAATGCAGCAAGATAGCCAGATCTTTAGTAACTCTCTAGAGTTTGTTAGTAGAGGTTTGCCAGAACACAATGAAAGGAACTGAGAAATAAAGTTGTTTTCCCAATAGCGTCAAACATGTCCAAATTCACCAAGATATTAAATATGACACGCAATTCATACATATTAGAGACAAGATCTGATGATTTGTCCCACGTCCCGTGTAGACACGAGCAAAACCAAGAGAGGTCATGAAAATAGTTGGGTACTCTTGCTGATTTTAGAACTCTCTTCCCGGTGTCTGTCTCTCGACAAGGCTGACTGTCAGTACGAATTAACTCAGTGAGAGAAGCTATTTTCCACCCAGAGGATGAGGCAAAGACGGTAGCTGCTCAAACCGCACTCAAATGAGTCGTCTCTATTTGTGTCCCAGAATCTCTTTGAGGAGAGAGAGAGAGAGAGTCAGGTAATATCCACAGCTCTCTCTCGTCTTGTCCTCCTTTGGTCGCAGTGGGAGAGCAGTAACGCAGCAGTTGATTACACTACACAGACTGCTCTAATGTACGAAGCGTACGCTGTTTTTTTAGAGCTGTACCGTACACAACACTTCTCCATCCTGAGAAAAGCAAACTTTCTGAGCGAGAGTGTGTTAGCAAACAACATCATTTTCTGTCTAGTATTGTGACCTACCTGAGCCCAGTGCCAATGTGACAGCAGTAATGATGGAGTTGTTACAGTAAGCACACCGCATTTATGGAAGTAGATGTCCAATGCAGACTGTACTGAAGAAGAGGACTGCACAATAGGAGTGTTTACATAAATCCTAATATTTATTTCATTAATGTTTAGATCCATCGATCTGGATCTAAACATCAGCCATTTAAACACTTTATCTGATCATTCTCTCTTTTTGCCTTATTAAATATAGTCTTATTAAGTAATACTTGGTGCTCATCTTGATTCAATAGCTTGTAGAGCCATCCTTAGTGGCAATAACTTCAAGAAACTATTTCCTGTATGACTATCACAGTGTCACAGTGTCTTGGCTCATTCTTCATTACATCTTTGCTTCAGTTCATTGAGGTTTTTGGGTATTCACTTATGCACAGCTCTCTCTTAAGGTCTCACCAAAACATTTCTGGTTGGGGTCTGGGTGCGCTTTGACTAGGTGATTCCAAAACCTTGATTGTTTTCTTTTTCAGCCATTCTGATGTAGATTTACTGGTGTGCTTTCGTATCATCCACTGTCTTGTTGCATGACCCAGTTTCAACCAAGCTTTAGCTTTAGTCGCACAGATGGTCTCCTCTAGAATACTCTGGTATACAGAGGAGTTCACACCCGACTCAATGGCTGCAAGGTGCCCAGGTCATGTGGCTGCAAAAACAAGCCCAGATCCTCATCCCTCCACCACCATGCTTCACAGTGGGTATTGGGTGTTTCTGATGAAATGCTGTTTGGTTTTCACCAATCACGATGCTGTGCATTAAGGTCAAACAACTACACTTTGGTCTCATCTGTCCATAGGAAATTGTTCCAGAAGCATTGTGGTTTGTTCAGATGCAGTTTTGTGAACCTCAGTTCTGTTTAGACAGAACAGGTCTCTCACGGCAACCCATCAAAACAAACCGAGCTTGTTCAGTCGTCTTCTAATTGTACTGTCATGTACTTTTAACACGCTCAATGACACCTGTAGGGTCTGAGATGTAGCTCTTGGGTGTTTTTGTATTTCTCGGAGTGTTGTAAATGTGCTGAGATGTCCCTGACTTGAATGCTTTCCACTTTTGAATAATCTCTCTCATTGTAGAACGTTGTACTCCAAACTGTTTGAAAATGGTTTTATAGCCCTTTCCAGATTGATGTGCAGCAACGATTCCTTTTCTAAGACCATTGTTTATGTCTGTACCTGCAGATGATCAGTTAATCAAGAGCTGATGATTAGCAGCACCTTACTGCAACATAATCTCTTAAATTCTGGACAGGCAATAATGGGGTACTTACAGTACTGTAGTATTGCTTATGTGGTGGTGTTTTTATATATATATATAAGTAATGGCATGGAAAAAAAGGTACATGTTGTTTATCTGAGGTTGAACAACAGGTACCTTTATTAGATATCTGGTACGGCATTAGGTGTACTCAGTATTGGGTATATGCCTAATACTAAAACGCACGATGATGACATGATTTTTATTATCTTCTTACACACACACATACTGTATATATATATCCTGCTCCATTTTTATGGGCTTTGCCTGCTTATATCCCTTTTCCACTTCATAGCATTATCAATTATATAGTTACTGCACATATTCACTACATAGCCTTGGTATATAATATTTACTGGCACACTTTACTGCATTTATTGGCACAATATTTCCACTGATGTATATACAGTACACTATTCTAGTAGATGGTAAACTGCATTACCTTGCTGAGCACCTGTACTATGCAATGACAAAGTTATATCTATCCATCCATCCATCCATCCAATCGCAAGACAAGACGGAGTTCTTGTAACCAATCATAATGCAGAAGGTGGGGCTTATTGGGGAAAAAATGAAAGCCTAACCTAACCACAAAGTCTGAGAAAATTATTTCTTCTTCTGTTCTATTTGCATCTGATTTAACACCTCACAGTGGTCTGAAAAAAAAAGGTCTATTCTGATTAAATGGTTTGAACATGCAAACACACGTCTTATTAGACCAGCGTCCATGTAAACAGTTAAGCTGGAATCTCTAATTGGAATGAGCTCAATCAGACTGAAGAAATATTGTCAGTGTAAAGATAGCTACTGTAAGCATCAGGGAAAGACACACTGGACTACGTTACTAGAGCAATCTGGGAACAAGGAGCCTGCTACGCCGGCCAGAAAGAAAATATGACGATGATGATGATAATGACGACATATCCTGACACCCACCCTGATACGGAGACAGAAGGTAAAAACCAGAGACGAGTACCGTCTCTGCTGTAGTCGCTATAATACTGAAAAAGTTAAATGTCAGCTAATGTGAATAAAGCAATTACTGGTAAAACTTCTGGATCATTATGTATGACTATATAATTACATCCTGAGTTTGGTTAAATAATAAATAAAAAAACACACACACACTTTATAGGAGTATGACATTTAGCTGTCGGACTTTGAGTGACATTTTGAAAAACAAGGTCCCCTGCAGGCTGGTTCCATCAGCCACTGCACAAATGGGCCAAATTAGCTCTGCATGGAGCCTGCTTCAGCAATCAGTGCCTAAGAGTGTGCCTCCTACTGACCCCAGCTCAAAAAACACACAAAAAAATATAAAGCAGCAAGAAATACAAAAGGAAAGATACCCTTGATGGATGTGTACGTATCCTTAACGCATGGCACGTACACATATGTGTCTATCTTAAACGTGCTCTTTTGTAGCCAAGCAATTAAGTCTGGGTTGAGTTTGGGAAGGAGCTGCTCCAGCATTCATGGCTTCATTTTACACTGCTTACACAGGCAAAAATAAATAACCGCGGCGTAAATTACCTACGAGTCCCACTAGCATCAAAGATATATTGTGGAGGGTGTGAAGGGGGTAGGGGCTGTTTGGAGTTAGTACGCCACATTTCCCCTGGATTAATTAAATTGCAGAGCACACCTTTAGAAACAGCCGTAATTATTATTTATAATACAATAAACGCTCTGATCATGGGTAGCCGAGTCTTTCATCACTGAAGGTGCCGCAACCCTCCTTCACCCGCTCTCACTTCGACACGCTGCCGGGACATCGGGTGAGTTTTCTGAATAAACAACAGGATCCTGAGTAAATGGACTGGGTGGAATTCTATTCTATTCGGTTTTGTTTTGCTCCAGGCCACCAGTGGGCAACGTCATCATCTTGCGTTCATGTAGGTGCGAGGAGCCGGGTCAAAACATACTCCAATATGGGTCATGTGTCCGGGGTTTGGCAAGGGGAACTGTGGACTCGGCAACGGTTTGGACAGTTATACTGTATTTAACTGAAGGGGGTGTCTTTAAATAAGCAGCTTTCTTTCCCTGAATTATGTATGCACCGAAGCGCTCAGGCTGCCAAAGATGTAACAGTGAAATTTGCCCAAACCCAAAAAAAAGTTTTGCTATATTTGGCTTCTCAGAGTCCAGCACATTTCGGTGAATGCTCTTCTTGCAGCTATATTAAATCTGGTTTGTAATTTGTGAATCGAACCAGGTACGCATCCCCCCCGCCCCCCATCCTGGACTGGAAATGTGAAATGAGAACCATATTCTCAAGCTAGGACTGAAAGAGACGGTCCTTTCATCATTCAAAGTAATCTCAGCCAACTTATATTGGAAATCATTTTTCCTCCACCTAAAACATATATGCTCTGAAGTTGCCAAGTCTCACTTGGGTAGTTCACCATGGCAGCAGAAAACTTTCTGCCTCCTGGCAGGGTATCAGCAAATCTCTACGTGCACACACACACACACACACACACACACACACACACACACACACACACACACACACACACACATACAGTCTTGAGCTTCCCCTTATTTCTTCATATTTTGCTTCCAAAAGAACCAGACTTTTTTTTTGTTTTGTAATTTTAATGCAGTCTTGAGGAATAGCTCTCCAGGCTTCCTGAAGGACTTTTTTTTGGCTTTTATTTTTTTTTCACAAGTTTTTGGCTCTCATTTTCAGTCCAGTCCCGGTACCTGAGCAGTCTCAGAGGAATGTTTTTGTTTGTGCCCTATGAATTGTTCAAGCATTAAAAAACAAACATCTAACTTAAGGCATGAACCAGTGAGAAACATGTACAGATGATCAGGCCGGTGATTAGTACCGTGTATACTGCTGCTGCTGCTGCTGAATGGTTGGAACGGACGAGAGGGGAAATGAGGATGTTACACAAACCACCGATTTTTAAATTGTCTTTGCTGCCGGTCACAGTAAAAGCATTGTTCCTATTTCTTTACTTTAATCTACATAGTTAATATGATTAAATAAGGGGTGGCTTATTATTGTGTAGGATTTAGTAAAGACGTAGCACCATGGATCCCAAGAATGTTAGCAAGGACGGCAGCAAGAACAAAATGGAGCCACTCTGAGTTCTCAGCCGCCGCTGCCAAGAGGAATCATAAATTATGTGAGGTTTAATGTCAACTTGTTTCATGTTTTACTTCATTTACATATCTTTTCTCAATGTTTTAATTGCTTTTATATATGCAAAGTATGATTATAATATCGGTAAAGTTTATAATAAGGTAAAATTCTCTAGCTCGGTCAGGATGATTCTGTCCAGGATGTTTGACCACTCCCGCAATGATATCTGCCACTGAATTGTAGTTTACAGCATTTATTTCTTCTCTGATCAAATCCTAGCCCTTACATTACTCAATCATTATGTTTTTTAATGGAACTACAGGATCTGACATGAATGAGACCGTCAGAGTCAGAGATCATGTCTCAGGTTAGACAGGGCTCGGGGGAATTGTCTATTAATGAATCGACCAATAGTGTGGGCCACAGTGCCAGCAGGACAGGGCAGCACCTGGTTAAAGTTAGGTCATGGATATTAAGTGCTCAGCATCTAGGCTAGAGGAACATCTACTGGTTTTATATATATATATATTTATATATATATATATATATATATATATATACTCACTACCGTTCAAAAGTTTGGGGTCACTTTCTCACTCCATGATGGTTCCTGATTTTTATTTCTTTCTACATTGTAAAGGAATGCTGAAGGCGTCCAAAAAATGCATTAAT
>JAQMYL010000007.1:3933775-3945772 GCA_030014365.1 Clarias pachynema | reverse complement strand
TGTAGAAAATAAATCACTAAACAAAAACAAAGAAATTTGCAAGTGACCCCAAACTTTTGAACGGTAGTGTGTGTATACATACACACACGGGTACCATTCTTCACAAACCACTGGGCGTGTGATGTCACTGATCTCCCAGTCTTGCATCATCCGGGTGTGTGCTTTGCAACTTTTTATGATTTTAAATCCACCTAAATGTGGTTTTCCGTTGAGGTCCCTGCGTGTTCCACTATCGCCTCCTGCTGGTCTGGAGAGCATGAAAGTCAGTCCACGTTAATTGAACTCTTTAATATAAATGATACACAATAAAAGTATACACAATAAACTGTATCACATATAAAAGTTAGAAAATACAAACAGTTTTTTTTTTTTTTTTTTTAAATATTGATTTCAATTTAAGGAAAATTTAAGGCAAATCATAATTTTGTCACTGGTGTCACGTCGATTTCAGAGACAATGCTGCAGGAGATTATTATTAAATCAGGCAAAGACAAGATAATACCATGTTGACAAGGAAGAGAATTACAGGTCAATTCATTCGCTCGGGGAACAGGAGACGAACAAAAATATCAAATAGTACCAAAGATTAAAAGAGATTGAGTAAATGCAGAGTGTTACAGTGTAATAAGCGCTAATCTTTTCCTTTTACCGTAGCAAAGATATTATTTGGCACTTTTAGCGCGTGCGCACACACACACACACACACACACACACACACACACACACACACACACACACACACACACACACACACACACACAACAGTGAATACTGAATATTATTGGTTTGTTCGGCAAAAAGATAAAGCTACAGTAGGGTTCGGATCGGGGAAAATAAATCGTCGTATGACATTCATACCATAACTTTTCTATTGTAACTATGTGCAGCCTGGAGAAAATATCGGGGAAATCTGCTTCTTTTTTTATTGGGAATGATGGCATTTCTTTCCTCCCCATTGATCAGGCTTACAACAACAGCCAATCAGAGGTGTGTAAGCGAACAGGTCTGAAATGATGCTGCGGCTGGCTTCCTCACACTCACACTCTCTAAGGCTGCTGTATAATATAAAAGAAAGGAAAACCAGGTAGTAATTGGGAACTAGTAGGCAGTTACTGTATTAGAGGAAGATGTACATAAAAAAAAAATAATAAAAAAAAAAGAGGAGGAGAAAAATTTAATTAAAAACCTCATCACTCAATATGACTTGCTCGTAGATTTTCTAAAATTGCTTTCTTGGTCCTGAGCAAGTGTCAAAGTATGATCATACGTGGAGATTAACATGTTATTAAGGAATATGGCGTAGGTTAGCAGCAAACGTACCAACTTCCCGGTTTAATTCTATGCAACGAATGCAAAACTTAACAATATATACCTTTTTTCCCCCTCTAATATACAACGCTGATATACGTCACGCATAATTGTACTTGATATACCGCAAAGCTGAGCCTGCCATCACTACTTACACATAAAGATAAAACTATTTCAAGGAAAAATACAATAACTATATTCGAAAAAACGACATTCAACGAGTTTGCATAGAAGGAAGAACATATCCAAAGTGTACGTAAGGTGCTGTAGCATTTAAACGCCGTTTTCTGCGGACAAAAACAAAACAAAAACAATTTGGCAGCACTGTACCGCTGCGTCGTAGAGAATCATTTTACACGGACAAACCTCTCTACGAACACTCTTCGACTTTAACTCTTTTTGTGAAGTGCAAACTTAGTGTTGTTCTCAACCTTAAAAAATTTTTATGCTTAAACAAATACGTCGCAGAAGTTAAGTTAAGACTTTTGATCTGTTTGTGTGCTGTTGCCTTTAAAGCGAGGGCCACTTTTAATGTATGCATCACACTGAGGTGAGGTTGTCACAGGGCTCGGAGCCGGGCGAGGAGAGCCTCTACGTCGGTCTCTCCGTTGGCTGAGGATCTGGGAGGAGTGCGCTCCTTCCCGCCGTCTCGCTCTCTCGCTCGCTCCTTCTCCGGCTCCCTCTCCGGGCGGTGGGCTGCTTTTCTCGCCGCAGATGAATGGGCCTCGATCTCGTAATGAGCCTCCTTGGAAGTGGGGGTTCGCGCCGAGCTGAAATTGATATTCTGCCGGGACCGTGACCTTTGCAGAGGTACCTTTGTGTTTTCTGCAGGATGGAGAAAAACAGATGGAGAAAGAGAAAGGGAGGAAAGAGAGAGAGAGAGAGAGAGAGAGAGAGAGAGTGGGGGGGGGGGGGGGTAAACAGAAAAAAAAAACATGAGTGCATTCTCATCAATGTATTCGTCCCTGTTAGCAGCTTTTAGAAAATTGCCTGCGAGAAGCCGGGAGAGTCATCAGACAAATGAGGAGCAGCCCAAGGAGGAGACAAGGTGTCAATCACCGAGCCATGCAAATGACACCTGTGGGAAAACACTAACGTAATTAAATCAAAGCGTATTCCTGAAGTAGAGGATTGCAACACTCGTTCTCCTTCCTACACGATACCCATTCAAGTCACACACACATATGAAATGAAAGCAGAGGCACCTGATCTCTATTAAACCAATCTTTTTCTAGTTCGTCCCTCATCCGTTTTTGACTTCTTCATGAGAGTGTATTAGCTCCGCCCTCATGTGTGCGCTGGGAGTGATCAGATTTGCCAGCCCCCTGGACTCCTGCGCTTCACTCTGCCACACGGATCATTAGCCGAAGATGTGCTTGATTGACCTGACTAGCGGCATCTTACAAAAAAAAAAGAAAAAAAAAAAAAAAAACTCCACCTCTGCCTGTCCACATTCTTCCTCTTCCCGTTTTTAAAAAGCAAAGGGAACCTGCCATGATTTATGGATTACAGCCCTGAGCTGAGTACATTTAAACTTTATCTGGCTTAAGGGGAAGAAAGAAACAAAAAAATGGAGATGTAGACAGACGGATAGCAGGGGAGAGAACGGATGGTGTGAAAGAGGAATCCATATTAATGTGACCTCGCTTCTGAAACGGAGCAGAGGAGCAAAGTGTTTTTTCCATCCAGTGCTTTGCCAGTGTAAGGATGTGTTGTCAGATCAGCGGCGGTTCTCGGCTCGGCCGCACATCGAGCATCGCGCAGCCGAAGCTACAGTAGTGTCTGAGATGCAGATTGGAAAAAGTGTTAAAAAGTGACGGCGGCGGATCCGGATGGGATCGTGCGACATCACGGCCGCGGCTTTGATGAATGACGAAGGAAACGACGACACCCCTGAACAACACTGAAGCACAATTTCCAGGACACGTCTCGCGAGCACGTAAACCGCCTGTATTTAATACAGAGGGTTTCATAGAACTGTTCCGGTTCTGTCCGAGGAGCCAGTGAAGGTCAGACTCATCAGACCTCATAATTTTCCATGCTGCTGTGACAGATATAGAAAATGTCCTCAGACAGACGCTCAGCACGGCCTGAACTACAGCTAACCCTTCAGTCAAAGCTCTAACTTTGTGTGTCAGCTACCTGTGACGGCTACATCAGGTGATGATTGAATGGTATTTCGATTGCAAATGAAGGAGTAGCATGGAGCTGAGAGTTCGTACTCCGTTCCTCTCACATTACCAGCGAGTGCGACTACATCCCCGTGTGTCACAGAGTAGAACTCGCTGCCCAGTGCCTTAGGCCACACTCTTTCTGTTTTATTTTCTCGCAAGCATTTCATTTGAATCATTTACACACTGTTTTGTTTATGTGACTCTCTTTCGGTAGGAAATATTAGTCTGAATGTGAGCACGGTTCCAACTTGAGAGAAATTTCAGATCCTTGTGAAATTGATCTTACTGAAAGAACTTTAATTTCTCCTCCCTGGCTCTTAGACATTTTTTTTGAGGCCAGTTCTTTGGGAAATACATCAATCTTTAATCAGACTACACTACACAACTCATCTACTGCAAGAACCAGATGTACAAATGATGCAATTTCCACTGCAATGCACACTCATCAAGAACAGAATGCTGCTTGTATTATAATTAAGCTTAAAGAACCGGGTCTAAAAGAACCCCTATGCAACTGGATCTCCAGTTTTCTGACAGATGTTAAAGATCAGCCAGGACAGGGATGTGTGAGAATGTTTGTCTCTGATACTCCCTGTGGACCTATGGCTGTGTGGCATCATCAAACTTGCTGACGACAAAAGGGTCATAGGCCTCATCTCAAAAAAAGAATGAGGTGGCACAGTGGGTAGAGATGGAGGACTTTCACAGCGGTGCCAGGACAAAACAAACTGTTCTGGTCATGGACTACATGGACTAGAAAGAGTCAGCACCTTCACATGGTCCAGTCCGTCTATGGCACCTAAGAAGATTGTGTTTGAGCTCTGGCGTCTTCAGGTCATTCCACATTGTTACCATCAAGAGCATCCTAACCAAGAATACCACATGTTGGTTCGCCTTCATTCACCTTGCGCTCAACACGGACCAGTTTCCCAGGCCAAGTCACAACCAGTATGCTTCGCTGGATGGACGGTGTTCTCGGAGAGAAGGGCATTGATTGGTTTCTGGCCTTCGTTCTGAGAACCTTTTGGTAAAAAGCCTCGCCTTGCGGAGTGCTTCTCTAATATAAGCTGTGGATCTCTCCACAAGTCCTTCAGAGATATCTTTGACCAACTAGGATGATTCTCTGATTGGATGCACCAAGATATCTACAACAGGACAGTAAAGAGGGCTTTGAGGATCATTAGAGACCTTAGCCATGACCCACAGTCTGTTTTGAGCCCAGGCACTGATGGTGGGTGAGGAGATCTAGGGTATAGTTGGAGTTCCAGTTCATTCCAAAGGGGTTCAAGTGGGGTTGAGATCAGGGATCATCTGTGCAGGACACTCAAGTTCTTCCACACCAACCTCCACTCTGATGTTGGAACAGGTTTAGGCCTCTTAGTTCCAGGGAAGAGAAATCGCAATCCTACGGCTTAAACACGTTCTACTAGAAGTCTACTGTGACACTCGTTTTTGTGCCTATAACTTTGTGGCCCAATCTGTGAGGCGTGGTGTGTTCGTATGCTGTATATAATGAGAGACTGGAGCACCGGTTGAGACTCTGACTCATAATAACATAAAGCTATGTGGTGTTCAGTTCTGGGTGAAACTCGCACCATGGAGACGTCGATGACTCAAAGACGACTAAGCATCAAAAAGCAAAAGAGAGAAGAAGCATTCTCTCCAGGGATCTCTTACATTTTCAAACACAAGATAGAATAGTATAAAATCCCATCATGTGGGTCAGACTGATCGCAACCTGATTCGATTCAGCTATCAATCACAGTGACCAACGATACCGTCCTTTTCTCAGACTCATCCTTCAAGCCATTCAGGCTCATTCAGTCTCTTCGGGAGCGTTAAGATGGCAGTTCTCCCACACAGCGTGCTCTGGTATTATGGATGTCACTCTTGCCTTTTATCGGCGCGTGTGCCACTCAGCTCGGCACTTACAGAATTTTGCTCACGTTCGGTGCCAGCTAGTCGACACTCATTTCTCTCTCCAAATAGAACAGGGGCGCCAAACAGATTTCTGACTTGTGAGATCATTTTCTCAATTTGCATTTGCACAGAGGCTCTTGCGAGAAGATGACTTTTCATCTCTTTTTCGCTCACAACCGCCGAACGAAATTAGACGTAGATTTTTAAGCACTTCGCTTAATGCTTACAAATCTAAATATGGTCCGAAGCCAAAAAAAAAAAAAAAAGGTGTTTGGATGAAGAACTGCAATAGCAAAATGGGGACAAGGGTGTCTCAAGAGCCGGCAGTAAGACAACGCAGGATGATGTAACGCTACCGCTTGATGACTAAATCTAGCTTAATGATCGGGCTCTCCTACCGGACCGCTCATTTTCGCTCTCTGTGAAGTCTCGGCGCACTCGTTTATCTACATTTGGGCAATAAAAAAAGAGGGGGGGATGACACAGGGCGACAAGGTTGGGGAGGATCAGAGCTAATTCTGTAAGTGGGTGGATTGAACCTGAACCACCAGTCATAAATAATACCTTAATTGATGCCTAAAAATGAGACAGGACAGTGTGTTTTTAGTGCATGAGGGAATCGGTGAATTTCTGTGTGTGTGTGCGCGCACATGATCCCTAGCATGAGAATAAAAGGATGAAAGAGGGGAAAAAAGTCATTAATGATACAAAGTGGTGATAAATCTGGCAAGAGAAGGAGGCATTAATGTCAGGGAAGAGTCTAGCAGAGCGATAGCCTGCGTTTTCCCCGTGTCCACGTGAGAAAAGCGGTAATTAGGGACATTATCACAACGGTAGTATCACAACATCCACTACCTCCTATTTTTACACCGAACATGAAGGTATCCTTCTTGATCGGCTGATGAAACCGATTAATGAACGCGTGAATAGGTGAGGGTTGTAGAGAGTTATGGAGGTTGGAGCGGTGCAGCATTGGGCAGGAACCCTGGCGTTTGCCGGGGGATTGTTGTGACTCGTATGAAAGCTCTTCATGATGCTGCACTGAGCATTGGTGGAATTCTCACAGTGAACTTGACACCATGTTGGCAGAGTGAAAAGAAAAAAAAAGAAAAAAAAAAAAGTCATGGATGCATAAACAGTATAATTTTCGTAAAACTCCCTAAGGCGGGCGGCATAAGACTCTGAGAGAGCGTCCGCGTGCGCGTGTTGCTTGACTGTGTCTAATAGACAGCTCTTTGTGGTTGTATTGAGTTCTTAACAAAAAGCTGCAGCGGGGAGTTCTAATCCCAAAGCATTCCGTTCCGGGCTGAAATTAATTAGAAATTAAAAATGCCTTAATGCTTACTTGGACCCGGGGAGACAAGAAAATGTCAGCAAATGATTTTTGTTTAGGGGATAAGGAGATTGAGGGAGACTGAGGGGGAACAAAAAAAAAAATGTAGCTGATAAGCCGTTTAAAGACCTTCAGATAAAACATCTGGAGCTATAATAGTGATCTAGAAGGATTTTTCATTTAGACAATATAATCAGCACAATGTGATAAAAAATAATGTATTAAACGATAAAAGGTTGTAGGGTAGTTTTTAAACAATGTGACACATTAATCCTTAAAGCCACAGATCCTTCAGTGTAGCCCTACCTTGAGTGCATAAGACGTGTCCCAGGGCATTTTTCTAAAGTTGTTTCTATCACAGGGACGCATTCACTGCATAGTCTAGTACTTTGTGTTATCAGTTTTTATGCCTAAAAAAAAAAAAAAAGAATCTCAAAACAAAAGGCGTTTCTGCCCCCAGACATTTGCCCTTGCTGTCACCGTGACCGTCTGACAGATGGGTCCACAAATAGATAGCAAAAAATAGAGATAGAGACAAAAAAAAAAAAAAAAAAAAAGTCTTGACTTGCTGATCCTGAATGTCTAAGCAATATCCTTGTATGACAAACAGGAAGAAAGCTAATGAGAAAAACCTACAGTATTTCAGATGTACAGTATGACCGTGGAGTGACCTAAACCCTGTATGGATCATTTCCAAAAGCTAATCAATTCATCCGCTGGCTTATAAATCCTACAAACAAGCTAGCGGTAGTGCTTAAGATATTGCACTAATCTCGATTGGACACTCCGATGGACTGAGACAGACATAGTATGGATGAGACATACAGTACGTCAAAGCTAATTTCTGTGATCTTCACACATCTGGACATCTGGACACATGTGCAGACGCGTTTAGACAGAGAGCTTTAAAGAACAGCCCATTTTCGTGTCTCAGATTCTCAGACTGATGTGTACACCATGACTGGACCACTCGAGCACATTCGGGTTCTTTGTTGCTAAACGACTCCACTCCAGTTTGGCCAGAACATTAAGTGTCTTTCTGATGGAAAGGGAACTCGACATGGGTTGCCCTGAGTTTGGCTTCATTAACCTTGTGCTCAACACGGACCAGTTTCCCAAGCCTTGTCGATGCCAAGTCACAACCAGTATGCTTCGCTGCGTGGATGGTGTTCTCGGAGTGATGGATTTCTGGCCTTTGTCCTGAGAACCTTTCCTTTCGGAGTGCTTCTCTAATATAAGCTGTGGATCTCTCTACAAGAACTTCAGAGATATCTTCGACCAACTGATTCTCTGGCTAATCCACTCTTTCCTCTTGTACCGTGTTTTTGTTGGCGTCCTCTCCACAGAGGGACAATCTAGGCACACAAGGGGTATTATTGTATGAAAAAAAATAAAAGTTTGCCCAATATATGTCTCCAGAAATGAGTACATTCATGAACATTTCTCTCGATTAAAAGAAAAAAAACATGGTATAGTACAGCATGATTTCCCATCCTTAGTCAAAACCGAGGCGAAGCATCGTAGAATGCTCACAAAGAGGGTTCGCCTTCTTCATGACAATCGTGCAAGCGCATTCATCACGAAATTATGAAACCTGCAGGCGACTTAGGGTACGAAATTCTGCCTCATCCCCCGTACTCCCCCCATCCATCGCTTGAAGAAACCACTTGATAGCTGGCGTTTGACGATGAGGAGGTGATTCCTACGGAGTCCACAAGAGCCAAAAAGAAGGCATCTTCAAAGACGGTGTCCACCAGCTCATCCATCGTTTGAACAAGTTTGTCTCTCATAACCAACGTTTGTTTTTTAATACATTATTTTTCCTTAGCAAGATCATCAGTTTTATGACCGAACCTCCTAGTTTCATATTCCTCTTTCTATAGCCAAACCTTGACTGATTACATTTCGCGATTTCAGTTACGTATCGTAATTCTCTTGTGTTGGTGATACACGTTTTGAAACTCCGAATTGCTTTTTCGAAAATATATATGCGTTTGCATTTGGGGGAGTGGAAGCCCAGGCGGCTAAGGCTCTACGTTGTTGGTGGTTTGGGGATCTGAGGATCCGGGTTCGAGCCCCGGTGTCGGTGGGTTGCCACACCCCATACTCGGTCGCAAGCCTGGATAAAGATAGGAGGGTTGCGTCAGGAAAGGCATCCGGCATAAAAAAAACAAACAGACTGATAGTCCGCTGTGGCGACCCTTCGACAGAAGCAGCCGAAAGACTAACAACAACAACAACAACATCTGAAGTGATCATATGGTGCAGTTCCTCTATACTCCTTCAACTATTTATATATTCGTAGGCAGCACAGCATCCTGCATGGGAGGGGAAAAAACAGGAAAACTATACTGTATATCTTGAATAAAGGTATTTATAAAATCGTAAATCTTCCAGAATCGCGATACAAATCGAATCGGCACTCGGGTGTCATCATAACATCGTATCGGCTGGTCGCTGGTGATTCCTGAACCCTAACTGATAATTCACCAGAACTTTATGCCAGACTAGTTTTATTTTATCTCATGGGTCTACATGGTACTGTTTATGTTCTCCTGACATATAATCCCAATTAAATCCATTTCAGTTTCAAGTAACACTATAAAAAAAGTGGAGAAGTTCAAAGGGGTGTATTACTTACTTCCATTGCTTTACATACTTACATTACTTACACTCCATTAAACCTGATGCGGTACGTATGCTGCTTCTGCATGTTCGATGCTGATTAATGTCGGCTTTTAGACTAGCTCGAAGGCGAAGGAGCAGTGGAGTGCGCATAAAACCACAACTGCCTGATTTTTTATTTTTATCTGTTAGCACAGCGCCTCAAGAAACATGTACAAAATACATGAGCACACCATGCACTCCTTATGACTTGCGTGTAAAGCAAACGTGCTGTGGAAGTCTTTACTAGATACTTTTTTCCCAGCGCGTTCCTGGCGCGTTAAACCGACATGATGTTGTGAATAAGGATGCGATCCGAGACGCCCACGCACTTCTAGCTGTGCAGAAAATAGGACTTTTGAAGCTTTTAGTTGGAAATAAATCATAATTAGGAACGTATATTTATTCAATCTAGCAGTTGAAAAATGCTGATTAGGGATCACAATGATTTTTTATTTTTATTTTTTGAAAACATCTCAACCTATGTTGCCAGAGGCTTTAAAATCGAGGGAATAATTTGGGCCGTAAACCGAGCAGTCAATTTTTCATCTGAGTTGAAAAGCAGAAAGTGCACCCATCGACAGCATGCTCTTAATTACAGCGAAGGGAATCAAATTGCAAAGCACCGCGACTAAGTAAAGAACAATGAGGTTAGTCAGACTACAAAACGCTCGGGGATCGCTGTTGAGCAGAGGCGCTAAAAGCTAATCACAGCTACAGCAACATGGCCCACGCACCGCCATGAACGCTTTCCATACAACCCGAACATGAGGGACGATCACTAACCTACGGTACTTCTTCTGTCCTGTCATATCAACGCAAATGTCCCCTTTAAACTGTCCCGCTTTCTGCAGATGACCGGTCCCACAAAACAAAACAAAAAAGAAAGGAAGAAACCATTAGCTTGTGAATCCAGCGCGGCCTTCCCGAGCAAATAAGATAATCTGGATAATGCAGACAATAAGGCCGGAAGCCTATTGAGGCACTCTGAAGGCAATGAGAGAAAATAGTGATGGCTCGCGTGTAAATGTGGCGGCGGAAAACAAATCACATGAAAGAACAAAAAGCCTGATCCTGATGTTTATTGAAAGAGACAGGCTGGAGAGGGCGAGACGGACGAGCCTGAGCGGCTTGTCCTCCGAGCAGCAGTGAGTCGGACCGGATGAAATTTAAATATTGATTTTGCTAGACGCTGGGGTTTATAAATACAGCATAACCATTTGGCTCGAGACTCTTCCTCAGCAGGATCTGTCTCTCTCTGTCTCTCGCCTCTCCTTCCCCTCATTTCCTGCTGGAAACTGAAAGCTCCAGGATGTATGTCTGAATCCAGAGAGCCCATGTTGGTACGAGAGCCTGGTAATTATTCTGTGTTGCGCATTAATATTTATTTCTATCTGGCGTAGTTCTTCTATCTCACTTGCCTCTTTCCGTGTATCATCCATCTCAGTACTTCCACTTTACTACACACGTGCACAGTCTCTCCGGCGGCTCGTTCGGGTCCCGGTGTTTCAGGTTAATGAGCTGCAGACGGGAAGAGGGAAAGCCTGACTGAGCGGAGGGGTGTAGACAGCGGGCTGTCTGTCAGATATCCAGGCTCGGGACTAAAGGACGATGATGGCATCGACTGGACGGAAATAAATGGACGCTCAGCGACACGCAAGAGCCTGAGCGGAATGACCGCCGGCTCGGCGAGAGCGGCTCGTGCCTGCTGGCTGAAGCAAACATTTCAGCCCATGACTGATGTCTTGCTTAAAGTTTCAAACATTATTCTACGGACGGAGATGCATTAACAACGCTTCTGATAAAATTACGACGCAGCTTGAAAAATGTTATGCCATGTTTAATCCTATTACAAAGGGAATGTGTTTTTGTATTCTTTTTACTGTTAGAGGTGCAGTTTGTAATGTGTTTCTTAGAGCTTTAAAAAAATAAATGAATAAAAAAAAATGTAAAAAAAAAAAAAATCACACGACATATTCCATAAAAAACTGATTTGCAATTTTACTACGCAATGAATCATACTGGTACGGAGCCTCTGAGGTAAAACTACTGTATGGCTACAAACAAAAAAAAACTAAACAAAAAACAAAAAGATCTTGCGCTTGGAAATGATTATAACGCTGCCATGGGCGTGATTTGTGCAGCTTTAAAGCTGACGATTTCATACATCATACGGAAATGCCTTACTTAATACGTCCTCTAGTTACTTGTTTGATTGAAATAGTAAAAAAAAAACATATATACTGTATGGTATTCCAGAGTCACTGGCTTTGTGATATAGTTATTATTAGCCCATGTCACCATAAGCTCAATCTTAAAATTATTATTACGACATTTTAGACATTTTATATATATATATACAGGGTGTCTCAAAAAAATTTACTCACACTTTAACTGTGAGACATATATCAGTATTATATATATTATATACTGTGTATATATATATATATATATATATATATCACACACAGTATAGCTCATTTCTAAAATTATAGGAATTAAAATTAGGAATGAGCTTATAATATATATATATTAGTGCTGCACGATTAATAATATCGCAATCGCAATCGCGATGTCAGCCTATGCGATTACATTACA
>JAQMYL010000007.1:3899298-3931927 GCA_030014365.1 Clarias pachynema | reverse complement strand
CATGTGTTCATTCATAGTTTTGATGCCTTCAGTGAGAATCTACCAATGTAAATGCTCATGAAAATAAAGAAAACACATTGAATGAGTGATTGTGATTCTGTAGCGATTTTCAGTAAATTAGATCAAGGAAAAAAATTTGTTGCACACAAAACCAAAGCACACCCAAACTACAATCGATTTGGGAACCAGTTACCCTAATCTGTACAGTATGTCTTTGGACTGGGGAAGAAAACTCACCAAGCACGGGGAGAACATGCAAACTCCACACACAGTGACCCCGAGGCGGGAATCGAACCCTCGACCCTGGACATGCGAGTCCACAGTGCTAACCACTAAACCACTGCGCTGCTTTGATATGCACACATTGGATTTTTTTTTTTTTTTTTCGGTTCCATTATCACCATCTCTTTATTTCTGTAAGAAAGACTTAGCAGCAACATGTTAGTTGCACCTTTTCTCAGGTATTTACCAAAACGTCTGCGGTAAATGCTAATGTTCCCAATGTTCCTGTCTTCCTTTCATTATCACTCCACTGTTACACTGGACAAATAAAAGATTTAACAGCTACATACTAGCTAGCTAAATGATTAGCCTCAGTCGGTGGCATCTACAGTATACTTCCTAGTTGCCTAGCAACAGTGCCCTAATATCTTGATCCACTTAAACAGACAGTGTCAATTATTTGCCTTCGCTTTGTGATTCCTGCAGTGAACTAGGATGCGGATGGGATGTGGCTAGATGAGGAGATAAAGCATAGGAGAGAATTCTGATCCTCCACTGCAGAAGAGTTACGGAAGCGAGCTGGTGTTCATCAGCTTTAATTATGGATTCTTTAATTAGTGCATCTCACCACTAACTTGCTTTGGAAGCGTGCCTGCTTGTTCATCTCGCCTTAGCCGTTTCTTTTTCCTCTTTCTTTCCGTTTCTCTTTTTGTTTCTACTTCTTCTTCACGCCTTGACAGCTCATATGCATACCGCATATCAAAGCAGGTTCTGCAGCTGTAACCCTTAATGAATATATATATATATATATATATATATATATATAAAAATTTTTTGAAAGAAAAGCCTTGTGTACAGAATCGCAGGGAAAGATGGAAAAAGATAGATGATGAAATGCAGCAAAAAATGTGATATCTAACTCTATTATAGATACATTTTTTTGAGTGTGTCAGAACAAGTGTGCGTATGTGTGTGAGTGAGAGACATCACACACCCTGAAGGAATTACACCTCCATAGAGTCGGATCAGCGGGACAGACACATGTCAGCGACGCTGGAATTCAATCTCGCGCCATGTTTACTGGAGCACCGTTTGAGAGAAAAAGTGTGTGTGTGGAGGAGGAGAGCAAGTGGCAGCTGAAAGAGGAGCTGAATTTAAATGTGTGTGTGTGTGTGTGTGTGTGTGTGTGTGTGTGTGTGTGTGTGTGTGTGTGTGTGTGTGTGTGGTCCTCTGACTTCAGAACACCGCAAGATGCTACATAAATGAATGAGAGAGAGAGTCAGACATCAATGATGTATGCAAACAGACATAAAGAGACGGAGGGAGTGTGTGCGTCTGTCTGTCTGTTTCTCTATCTGTCTTTCTTTCCCAGGTGTTGTATACTCTCAGGACAGGAGCCTCTCCTCAGAACTAATGGCCAGTGACAGCGTCCAATTCATTAAATCGGTGTTTATAAGGCCTCGTTTACAGTCTGAGCCTCAGAGACGAGGCATTAAAACCAGACGGTAAATGCTAAGAGCTGAGGAATTGCTTTTTCATTGAGGCGATATTGGCGGTTATAAATCCCGCCACGGCCTTTAGCATTTACATTATGATAGATGTTTTTCCCATTGTTTATCAGCCGAAAAATTGACCAAACTTTCTGTAATAACTTCCTGAGACGTGACACTTGGAAGGCATCGTCTGTAAAATAGACAGCGCGTGCATTTCTACACTAGCACTATCTAGCTAATTTAGCTAATCAATAGAAGAATAAACGAGAAAATAAAAATACAAATTAAGTTTGACTTTGTAAGAGTTAGAGGGAAAAGTATGACTTCACTGACATTTTTAATGTTGTTTTTGTTGTATAGTGTCATATTTACATAGAATACCTTAGCAGTCATGTGTAAATGTTAGCATTGCCACTTTTTTCTACCGGTTTTCATGTTTATCTGTATTTTGTTTTGTTGTCTTTCAGATGTCTCTTTCTATGTGTAAACATTTTTGTTATTGTAAAGCGGCCTTGAGTCTCTTGAAAGGCGCTATATAAAATAAACTTATTATTATTATTATTATTATTTTAATTTTATGTGTTTTTGTAAAAAACAAAAAACAAACTAACAAACAAACAAACAAAAAACTAAATAAAAATCATCTGATTGTAGGAGGTCTCAGTATTCGGCAAATACAACCTTGGATGAACAACAACATATAACTTTTTTTCACCGTACGTTATTTATTTAACAAAAATGAAGCCATGAAGAAAAAAACATGCAGACAATATTACGTACCCGCTTTCTCCAGGCAGGTGTTGCTAATCATTGATTAATATTGATTAATTGATCATCAGCAGGTGTACAGACCTCTATAAAAGCAGAAGTTTTGGCAGTTTGCTGGTCTGGAGCGTTCAGGTGTGTGTTAATAAACGCCAATAGGAAAAGACATGAGCGATGGTCTTAGAGAAGCACATCAATATGGAAAGTGTTATAAAAAACATTTCCAAACACTTTGGAGTTCAATGTTTTACTGTGAGAGAGATTATTCACAAGTGAAAAGCATTCAGGACAGTTGCCAATCTTCCTAGGAGTGGACGTCCCAGGACATTCACCCCAAGCTCAGACCGATCAGGGAAATACAAAAAAAAAAAAAACAAGAGCTACAGTACATCTCAGACCCTACAGACCTCACTGAGCATGTTACATGTTAAAGCCCATGGCTGCACAATTAGAACATGTACGGTTTCAAGGACTGAACAAGTACGGTTTGTTTGGAAAGGTTGGCAGGAGAAACCTCTTTGGCCTAAAATGAACATGGAAGCATGACTGAGGTTTACAAACTGCATCTGAACAAACCACAAGGTTTTTGGAACAATATCCTATGGACAGATGAGACAAAGTGGAGTTGTTTGGCTTTATTGCCCAGTTCCGTGTTTGTAGAAAAACCAAACAGCATTTCAGTAGAAACACCTCATACCGACTGTCAAGCACGGCTCTACGTAGAGGGGTGATGATTTGGGCTCTTTTTAGCAGCCACTGGACCTGGGCACCTTGCAGTCATTGAGTCGGCCATGAACTCCACGAGCAAGAATATGAGTCCTTCTGATCAACAGCTAAAACTTGGTCGGAATTGGGTCATGCAAGAGGACAATGATCCAAAGCAGATCATTAAATCTACATCAGGATGGATGAAAAATTCAAAAATTAAGGTTTTTGAACGGCCTAATCCAGACCTCAACCCAATTGGGATGCTGTGCACGAGGGAACGGCCGAAATCCTCAATGAACTGGAGGAATATTACGTAGAAAAATGGACCAAAATTATTTGGCTAAAAGACTGACAAGTCTTACAAGATACCATGACTTCAATTTATTGCTGCTAAAAGTGAATCTACAAGCTGGGAATACTTGGTATTTATTGCCTGTATGTTTTAATCTTTTGGCTTCATTTTTGTTCAATAAATAATGGTAAACATGTTGTTTTTCGTCTGAGGTTGTTTATGCCTAATACTGAGACCAGCTACTATATGATCAAATGCTTTTTACTGTTTTTACACAAAAAAGAGAGAATTCAAGAATTAAATCGAATTAAAAGAGGCCACTAATTTTGCCACCTGCCTGTATATACTGTAGGATGCTGTACTGTATATATACTCAGAGTCTTACTAAGTCTTTAAAAAAAGGAAGTCATTTTTTAGCTTATCTGAGGAAAATGATTTCCCTGACAGTTTAGTGTCGTCTCTTTAACATCTCTCTAATAGCCTTTAACCTATAGTATACTTAGCGCTTATGTACAGTACAGTACAAGCTACAGTCAAGCTTTTCTTAGCAATTTCTTAACACGTCTGCTGAAAGAGTTGGTTTTTCACCAAGAGTTTTAATCTTGTTTTTACTGTCACTCCGCGCTACTGTCACTATGTTCATAATGGAAAGTAGCACTTTTTAACAAAATGTAACTTTATTCACCAAATCTTTCTGAACTTGTGTTAACACATCTGTTGTTATGCATCGAACTGTCTTTCGAAACCAATATCTGTGGAAAATGTTTCGTCCTGTTTCTGCTGTCACTGTGCCAGATTAAGGCAGATCTATCTGAGTTTTACTATGAGGGGCGTTCGAGTCAAACCGGGACTTGTGATGAAATATCTACTGATTGAAGGCGTAAATGTGATTGACATTTACAGTAGACTTTGAGCACACTACTTTGATGAGACTCTTCGCCGCAGTAAAACATTCGAATGTCTGTGAATGATGATCCCGGAGCTCACTGCAGTCATTCCTGTGAACATTCAGTGAGTGGAACACCTGACCCATGAAAAGACAGATCTGTCTGTGGGAAGTGTACACTCATTCGCCAACACCACTTGTACGTTACAGAAACTCAGCTGCGGGAACAGCTGGGAGTGATTGCCACTTCCCGCGTACAGTCCTGACCTCGTTCCAAGCCATTTCAACTAGGAGTTCCTGGGAGGCCGGCATTTCAGATGTGAATCAGACAGGCAGTCCGATCGTGGCTCCGGCTGATCGGACTGAGAAAACTTTCTACCTTGATGGTGTCCAAGCTCTAGTGAAACACTGGGATAAGTGCATTAGTGTAGCAGGAGATTATATAGAGAAATAAAGGGAGTTTTTACTCTTATAACTGTGTTCTGCACCATCAAAAGTCCCGTTTTGACTTGAACATCCATAAAACAACCTGTCTAGGGAAACAGAACCACTAAATAGTTAAATCAATAAAAAAATCTAAGCAAACAATAAATATTCATAGATCTGGTTGAATTTTATTTAGAGCTGCCTTAACATGTTATTCTTTCATTATGACATTTAAGGTCTCTGAATATTGAGTCAACTTTTTTGTTGTTGTTGTTTTTTTAACACCTTGCTGAAACCAAAACCAACCAAGAACTTTTTTTTCACCTCATGCACGCAAATACTGTATAGCATAAACTGAAACACATTAAATATACATATCACATATTTATTATTATTATTATTATTATTATTATTATGAAGTGACCTGTTCACTGATCTTGACTAGACTATGGTTCATCATACTTAATTAATAAAGTATCTAAGAATAAATAGGTCTTTTTTTTTTAAAGCTTCCTCTCGAGTTATTCAGCTTCTTCACCGGGATGAATTTTACTCACATTCGCACTCGTCAGCTGTTGATCTGTTTATACGACGGCGTTTATATTCACCGTTTATAACCGCGATCAGTCATCGCTTGCTAAACGTCTATCACAGAGCTGTGAAAAGACAAAAAAAGGGAGTCCTGCTCTTTTGTTAACCACAGGTGAGCTACGGAACGGACCTTCTGTGTGATCCAATCTATTACCCTGAGATTGACATTTACACAGCACAAATACTTGTTTTCTCACTTGACCTACGAGTTAACCTCCGGCCAAGAGCTGTGGGAGAAGGTGCTTCCCCTCCGCCGTGTCTTTCAGGCCTGCTCTTTGCTAAGTAACAGGAAAATCGGATTGCGCGAAGAAGAGTTCCAGGTCAATTTGGGACAAACTTTAACAAAGGGTGTCGAAAGAAAGAAAGAACGAACGAACGGAAGAGAGAAGTCTTTTAGCTCGTAATCTCTAATGAGACTGTCTCATGTATGCGCTAACAGCAGATGCTTTGTGCATTTCGCGAAAGGTCAGCTATTATTACCTTTCTTCCACAGTCGTGCTCTTACTTCCTGATGTTGTGTGATAAAAACGAACAAAGCCCATATTTAATTTAACGTTTTTAATGAGGGAAATCACTCGCGCGACGCTTCAATTAAACATTAATGAATGTGAATATATGTGGCGGCTACGACGACAGGGCGATACGAGTCTCTCTGGAGATCTTTCAGAAAATATGAGAAGGTACAGTATAAGCTATCTTTTTTTAAAAAATAAATAAATCATTAATCTTGCATAAAATGTTGGCACTCTTTTAAGATACTCTACGGAACTGTAAGTCCGAATGATTTATCTCGGTATCCGCTAATGACAAATAATTACTAAAACTAAAACAGATGACTCTTTTTATTTTTATTTATCTTTTTTTTTTTCTTCTTCTTGTAAGCAATCCGGTATTGTTAGCAACCAGGAGCCTCCTTAAGTCATTTGTCTTCCTGGAACACAAGACGCGTCTCATATCGTGACGGATTATAATGTATGATGGTGCTTATTAAGAAAATGATGCGCGGCGTTCATCAGTTGCGGCTTCTGCGAAACGGTCGCGTCATGTGATCATTCCTGACACTCCCTCGCCAACTTTTTAACGTGGCTAATCACCGCGATCGTACAGTATCGCCGCGAGACCGAGATGACTGCTCTCATAAAGAGGACGTTCCTACTATAATAATAATAATAATAAGTTCCGTCCGTCATTCTCTGCGTCTCTGAGTGCTGCAGCATGTCAGGTTCACGAAGCAAAACTAACATTCCATTACCTCACTGCAATTAGACTTATTATTAAGGTTAGACTTCAGTGAAGGTCACGGATGCTGCGGCGTGACACAAATTACCCGTCAGTTTGCCGTGTCAGGGACACGTGCGCGTGTTTGTGCGGAGAGTGCTCCTGCACTCGCGGAGAAAAGCAATTAAAAAGACACGCACCACTACGCTTCTGCTATGTCCTTCTGAACGATATGGCAACCCCCTTCAAGTCATATCGCGTTCACACACACACACACACACACACACACACACACACACACACAGAGAAACTGTGAGAAACACACACGCGCATGACGTCTAACTCACTGTTAATGTGCTGTCCTTTCTTATGATTTGGCCGCAGAGGACCTGATTAACTAGGCTTAAAATGCTAAAGTAATGTAATAATGTCTAAGTGTAGCCGGTCATGTGTGCAGTCAGTGTAACAGGTGGTGCGTGTGTGTGTGTGTTCGTAGTGTACATACACAGGCATGAAAAACGTATTTACCCACTTCCTGTCCTAGATTTTTTTTTCTTTTGGCATATTCGTCACAGTAAATGGTTCAGATAATCAAACACATCTTCATATTACACAAAGATAACCCGAGTAAATACAAATAAACATAAACAAATGATTTACTAAGGGGAAAAAAAAGCTGTCCAAACCTGCCTGGACTAATGTGAAAAAGTTATTTCCCCCCTAAACCCAATAACTGGTTGTGCTACTTGAGGCAGTAACGACTCCAATCAAGAGTTAGGGATAACTGGCTACATCGCTGTAGAGGAATTTTGGCCCGCTCTTCCATGCAGAAATGTTTTATTTTGGCCCGCTCTTCCATGCAGAAATGTTTTATTTTGGCCCGCTCTTCCATGCAGAAATGTTTCAATTCAGCCACATTTGGAGGGTTTTCGAGTATCAACGGCCTAGATTTAACTCTGGACTTTGACTAAGCCACTTCAATACCTTAATTTAGCTTTTTCTTTGAGCCATGACTTAAGAGATGGACATGCTGGTGTGTTTCGGATCATTGTCCTTTTGCATAACCCAAGTGCGCTTGAGCTTGACGTCACTGACTGATGGCTGGACATTCTCCTTCAGGATTTCCTGGTAGTAATTCAGTTCCGGAATTTTCCTTAGATTGCAGCATGACGTGCTGCTTTTTGAGATCTTTTTGCGTGCTTCACTTTGTCAGCCAGGTTCTATTTAAGGGATTTCTTGATTCAACCGGTCTGTCAGTAACTCAATTCAATTAAATTTTATTTGTATAATGCTTTTAACAATTGACATTGTCGCAAAGCAGCTTTACACAGTCAAAATAATTATTTAAGTTTGTATGAAGTGTGAATGTGTATGAATCAAAATGATAAGATTGTCCCTGATGAGGAACCCGAGGACGACGGTGACCGTGACAAGGAAAAACTCCCTGAGACAGCAATAGGAAGAAACCTTGAGAAGAACAAGACTGAACAGGGAACCCATCCTCATGTGGGTGATAACGGATAGCAGGGATTGATCTGCAGTCATACTGCAGTCATTTGGGTGTGGAAACAAAGGGGGGCAATTACTTGTTCACATAGGGCCGGGTAGGTTTGCACAGGTTTTTTTCCTTAATAAATGAAATCAACAATTAAAAACTACTGCAGTTGTATATAATCAGGTTGTGTCTGTTTAATATTAGAATCTGTTTGATGATCTTAATCATCTCAAGTGTGAGAAATATGCAAAAGAAAAAGAAAAAAAAAAGAAAAGAAAGGAAATCCTAAATGTGTTTAGTGCAGCAGATGGTGTGTGTAGTGTATGTAGCATGTTATGTGATGTGATGTGTGTGGAGTTACTGTGTACACACGTACATGAAATGAATTAGGTTTAAAAATACCTAAATGAAAAATATTGTTGCTCTTAAAAGCAGTTCTTTTATTTTATTTGTATGGTTGTTGAACCCACATGTCTGCCTGAGAAGATAAAACACGCGTACAGTACATGCAAACACGGTTAATGTATACAGAACGTTGGCTCTCCAGACTCTTCAGCTCTACAAAGAGAACTCGAACATCGTACACGTATAACTTACAGGACGCCACGGGAGAGACGAGATGGAGAGAGCAGAAGCGCCTTATATCATCGATTACACGGTGACCGCTCGCAATAACACGTTATGTACGAATGCATGTGCATAATTAGCTGGGACGCCGCGCTGCACAACACCTCATGAATAATACAAACACAAATACCATTAGTAGTGATAATTACTTATATTAAAAACTGAATTCGGCATTTCATTAGGCGGCGTTATCGAATACATCAAACGCGTGCGCTGGTTTTTTGCCGCGAGGAAACTCATTGGCGTACAGTAAGACACGGGAAGGGGGCATAAAAAAAAAAAACAACAACAAACATTTAAAAGCTATTAATATTGTACCGAAAGCTAATCAAGGCAAGTGCAGAGGCGCTCATATGCAGCGCTGCGCCGAGGAATAATGGGAGCAGTACATCGTGCTGTATTCCATATCGGCGACAGGTCGGAGATTGAACTTATTGATTTAAATCAATTGGGGGATTGAACAGGGAAAAGGGCTGTAACCGAACAGTATGGGGCTGTGCATTAGGAGTGCTCCGGCGGAGTGTGATCATTTAGACAACTTCCCTAGTGACCTTTTGGAAGGACTACTGGCTTCACACATTTCAATAAGAAGAAGAATCCGGGCCTGGGGGGTGGAAGTGTGGAACTATTATCAGAAAGCCCCAGGAGGACTGGAGAGGAAAACACTTACTCTGTATTCTTTAAATGTGACCCTCATGATTCATAAAGGGGGCAAAAAGTATCACAGAACAACGAGCTACTGTAACTAAACCACCAGGGGGGAATAAAAATAAATAAATAAATAAATAAATACCATGGTATGTACACCATGTAAAAGGATAAACAAACGTTTTCTCATGTTGTGGTGTTCGAACCTGGTAAACGCTCTATAATTGAGAGCATGTGTGACGAATCCATGGAAAACACATGATAATCACAAAAGTTGGAGGTTAATTGAATATCATCTGCAATGCACATTTACAAATAAAGTACCTGACTGCTATGAAACACCTACAGGTGTCCTGATGCAACCGGTTGCCATCACAAGCCACGTTAATTAGTTGAATGGAGTCCACCTGTGTGTAATTAGAGTCACATGATCTCATTAAAAATCCACCTGCTCCTGGAAGGCCCCAGAGACTACTACAGGAGACACACTGCCAGAAAACAAAAACAAAACAAAAAAACATGTCGGTGCTTCGATTTCAACAAGAAAATATTTAAGATCCTTGGATTAGATGTTATTACTGAAGAGTAACGGGTTTTAGTGAGAAGCTTCAGATTTCGTAACCAGGTCAGAAGACGTATCTATCCGTCAGAGGACTACTCATGTCAGAGGACCTATCTGTATGGGTCACATTTACGGTTTGTGTCAAGCAAAGAATACAACTAAGAAGATTATAATAGAAAAAAAAAAAAAAAAAAAAACACTGAGGAAATGACTGCAACTGGATAAAAAACTGTCCAATGCATTACTGAAACTAGAAAGTGCTTAACCGTCAAGTTTAAGAAGAAAATGGCGTTTTTTAAACTTTTTTTTTTTTTAATCAATTTCTCCAAGCAAAATAACTTAAACGCTTGGAGAAATTGATAAAAAAAAAAAAAGAAAGTCTGCAGTAGAAATCAAAGCTGCGTTTTATATTGAAATTAAGATCATTTCCATACACACAAGGTGACGAGAACTCTCAGGTTTGAGACTAAACAGCTGTTTGGCAATTGGATTTGACCAGTGAGACTAATTAAAAATAAATAAATAAATAAATAAATGTTACAAAAACAAATAAAAAAAAAATGCTACGGTTTGCTAGGGAGCACGAAGATTGGATTTCAGATTTGTCCAGATTGAGGAAACATTTAGGGGACACCGTTTAATTCTGCTTCCTTAGAGTAAGTTCTGTTTAAGTGGAGGAATCCCACAGACTAAACTCTAAAGTTTGTATTGATGCTAGACACATATACTGTATATACACCAGAGTAATCATAAAAAGAACAGATTAAAGTGCTATAATTAAGCAATATCACTGGAGAGGGAGTGCTGTTGTGATGAATATCAGAGCTGATGTAACGCATCTGTAGGTAATTATTATCTATAAGTTACAATTTGTTTATTAACTAGTTATTTTGCTCCTCCATAACATATGAACTATGAACTAACTCACCCCGACTGACAGTAAGGTGATTAACATGAGTGAAAGTAGTTTTAAATTCCTGCTGGTACTATGTAGGGAAAAAAAAAAGGAAGATAAATAATTTCCTGAAAAGGGGTTAAATAAAAAATAGTGTTAAATAGAAAAATAGTATGCTATGTAGTGTAGCATGTATAATCCCTTGTGCCACACCCCAAAATCAGGGGATTCAGTTCTGTGTGAGAAGATAATAGCTCTACATTGTAGCTATGCCTTGAACAGAACAACAAGGACAGTTCAGAACGACTTAGAAACGGTTACTAAGGAGACAAAGAGTTGTATAAAATGACAATGTTAACATTTCTTGCTGAAAGTGCTGCCATGACTGGTGTTGTATGTGGGTTTTGGCAGGCAGCTGCTCCCCCCTCAGTACTGCCAGACTGTACTGAGCTACTTCCACCGAGTTAAATGTTCCAGTGCTGTTACTGCCTATTATCACGACACTGTGGACCGCCTCTCGTCCAATCGGATTGCTCGGTTAGAACTAACCGTTGTATAAAACAAGATATAGAATGTCTTGGCCGCTTTTGTCATTACCGGAATTTGAGCTTAAAAGCAAAATATGTTGGGAAATAACCTGAAAATGTTTATAGGTTTACGAAAAAAAAGAAAAAAAGAAATGCAAGTAAAAAAAGGACAGCGTTGCTTGTTGTGCAGTGAGCAGTGTTTTAAATGGACACTGGTGGATGGATGGATGTAGCTGATGATGACGGTCATGACGGATTTTTTAGGCTGCCCACAGATCTGCTGGTATCTGATGGTGTGAGAGTTTGCGTTTTTGCACTTCAGGGCTGAAAGATTTTGTTTTCATGTTTTCTTTTTTCTTACTCCGTTTTGCACTTAAGGCTTGCATTGCTTCATTGGTTTGTTTTTGTAGGTGTATTCCTTTTGTGTGCTTACGTTTTGCTCACAGGGCTGAAAGGTTTATGTCTTTTTTTTCTTTCTTTTTTTCGTGTGTGTGTGTGTGTGTGTGTGTGTGTCTTTGTGTATTGCACTTCAGGGCTGAAAGTTTTTGTTTTCTCATTTTCTTTTGTGTGTGTGTGTGTGTTTGTGGTTTGCACTTCAGTGCCACAGTACAACCAACTACCTGAATGTACTGAATGACCAGGTTGCCCCATCAATACATTTTTCTTCCCTGATGGCACGGCTGTATTCCAGGGCTCAAACCTTTAAGTTTAAGAGCGAGAGAAAAAAAAAAAATACAGCACGACTTCAAATCGGTCTGTGGAGGCCACTCAAACAGTGTCAGCGATCAAGCGGCCAAAACTGTGAAGAAGCTGGAGATAATCACAGCTCAGGTGGAGGAAGCTGCTACCGAGACCATCCTTACAGTGAGAGTAAGAGTGGCAGATTATTCACTAGAAGGCATGAATTACGCTTCAGAAACATGACAAACAGGTATCCTGGTCTGGCAAGACCGTGAGTAAACATTTGCTACATTAGACACAAATCCAACATTGCTTATTACCCGATGAAACATGGTGGTGGCGGCATCAGGATAAGCATTACTCCTGGTTAACATGTTAGAAAAAAATTCTGTGAATTCTTCAAAATAAAGTACCAGATTTCTTTCACTATTATGCGTTTAATAAAAGCCTTTCTCTTGTTGAGCACTGACTCTCTAAGTTCAAGTTCTGATGTGGCTTACAGAGTCTCAAACATGCAACAGGGAAATAACAGCATTTCCCTACTGAACACATTTATCACAATGCATAAGCTTTAGTTCATTTTCTACAACACTGGTGAAGTGGTAAGCTAAGCTAAGCTAGTATTACCATACTTTACCCATACAAGAGATACACAGCTCTTATTATAATATTATTATCATTATTTTTTTTATTTATTCTCCTGTTGAGGCTGAAACATTTCATGACCAAATAGTAAAAAAGTTGCTAACTTTAAACAATAAAGGAGTATGATGGAATCTTGGTTTGTCTGACAATAGCTCCCTCTTGCGAAACAAAACGTCTTCACTATTCCAGCGGCGTAATCTTTTACTTATTTACAATATTTGTTTATACAAGGTCTGTCCGAACAAAAGTCCAACCGAGAACGGTTTTGCGTAACATCGATGTAACCCGGCAAACCGAGGAACATGGACTGAAATGAGCACGTGTGAACGATGACGTATTTAATTTACTAGACGCCGCTGAGCGAGAGTGTACTGTTTGGCTGTTGCATTCGAAATGACTGAGCAAGCAGAGCAACGCAAATTTTGCATTGGAAACTATTTGGACTATTTGGACGATTCGGAAGACTTTCGGGGACGATACGGCGAGTGCAACGCAAATAAAAGTATGGCGGGTTGAGAATCTGTTGAAGAGTGATCCACGTTCTGGAAGACCTGCAAGTACCATGTACGGGCTGCGATCGAGAAAAGCTCGGCCACTGACGGTGCGGTAACTGGAAGCGTAATTAGGAGTTTATTACATCTAATCCAGTCGTTACATGGCTGGATACTTTCCGGACAGACCTCGGATACCTTAAGCGTGACTGATCAGTCATGCTCATTTCCTTAGTGTAAACGGACAGCGTGAAGTACGACTCGCACACCTACTGTAGAAAGGGCTGACGAAGCCGAACGGCCCCCACGCGCTCCGATGCGGAGGTTCGGGAAAAGACACCGCGGCCCTAATTTGCGCACATTGACATGGCTTCGATCGCTTCGGTTTATTATTTGGACCTAGACAAAAGCGGGAGACAAGCGTCTCAGCACGCACGGTGACTCCCTGTAGCGTTCCACACGCAATTACCTCCACAATCCACACCGAGAACAGAGAGAGAGAGAGAGAGAGAAGACACAAAGCTAAATAGTAAACAGAGCATCAGATCAGCAGCTAGGATAATGCAGTTGCCTGACTGAATCCTTTTTTTTTTTCTCTCTCTCTCCATCTTATCTCCACCGACGCATCAATAGCTGGTTACCTGTAGCATCATGTTTAACCCTTCCCACTTCCATCTACAGTAACACACTATACAGTACGTGCACGTTAAAATGATTGGCTACGCTACAACGCTAACCGTGGCCAGTTAAAGATGCCAACAGGGTTTCTCCCCCCCCCCCCCCTGGATGATTGCTCACGCTATCATAGCGATCATTAGACCTCTGCATTCATTATCGTAGTAATGATGTGGACTACACCAGGAAACAATTACCGCTCTTAAGAGTTCATCTTCACACGCTGTTGCATACCGTCTACCCTCCTTCGTATGTACGCGCACGATGACACGTATATAAACCGGTAATAGTCCTTACATGATACGATGACGCATCTTTCACCGATGTGGGAATGAAACAAACTGAAAGAAAATGAAAAAAGTGTACACAGTGTGAGTCAACACGCTGCGCGTACACACACACACACTCGCACACTGTGAGCATGGTAATAGGAACGTGATGGGTCACGGGGTTTACATGGAGACAGTGATCTCTGCGCTCGCTCGGGCACGGCGTGGCGTGTATGCTCATTTCAGCATGCGTGCTCTTTCTGAAGAAACGGAGACGTGTGGACGAACGATGCCTCACATATAACGGGCTCTTTAATCAAAGACTACAATATATTTGCGTGACCTGATGTGGCACGCCTGACCCACAGCTCCTGATGCACGTCAGATCCGGCTGCCTGGTGAGGAGATCGGTACCCGGTTCTAGAGCTGGACGAAGGATTTACAGCCGTCATCGCCGACATGTTTGTTTTTTTTCGCGCATATTCATAACCTCACGGTGTCAATGCCCAGTAACTAACAGTGACGAGCTCTCTGTTAAAGATCGTTGCATGATTTTTTCCCTTCCCTCTGTCTTTTGGCACTGCGCATGAACCTGGTGTCATTAGGATCTGAGAGGGAGTGAGACGGGGTGTGAGGGAGGGAGCGAGTGCGTGTGCGTGTGTGTGTGTGTGTGAGAGATAGAGAGAGCTCCTGCTGTGATGACATGGTACAATCTCCTCTTGTGTTTTCTGTGAGCTGTATAAAGTGAAAGGGAGCAGAGTTGGTACTCAGAACCATGAACAGAGAAGAATAAAACACACAAGGGGCTGCAGGAGATACACTGGGGTTTGTTCAGCTGTCAGTTATGAGGCAATGGATACGGTAGTGTAGAATTGTATCCTTTCCCCCTACTTTTCCCCCCACCCAGAAGATCTACAGAACAATTTTGGTTTGTTATAACCTGCTTCCACACTTGGCATGATTTATCTATAGTGTCCAGGTACTGTTGCTACCATCTACTCACTTCTGAGTTTCCCGCTGGCCAGCGTTCACGTTATTATTTATGTTCCGTACCCGAGTACACTTGCATATCTACACTCTCCGATACAGTAGGTGGCAGTGTGGCACTACTGGAGGTAGGTGGAGGTATGCAAAGAGAAGAAGAGTACAGGGAATTCTCATGTTATTGATATTTTCAGAAAAAATGTCAAGAATGACCTTCATTCTTGGTCAAGATATGGGTGAAATTGACAAGTGTTGCTTGTTATTATTGTTAAGAAAGCGAACGTTGGTCGTGAGCTTAGATCTCTACATTTCCTCCACCTAAGGCGACACACTTCTCCAAACGATGGACGAGCTGGTCTTTGAAGAAGACATCGTTTTGGCTCTTGAGGAAACGTTCCACCTTGGTAATCACGCTGTCGTCGTCAAACGCCTGCAAGAAAGGGGTTTCTTCAAGGATTGGAAGAGGAAGTCGTCGCTGGGTGTGAGGTCGGGGGGAGGGAGTAGGCAGGGGACGAGGCAGAATTTCGTACCCCAAGTTGCCCGCAGGTTTCACCGTTTCGTGTGCTGAATGGTCTGGCGCGTTGTGAATTGCATGAATTGCATTTTTCAACTGGGTGCGCCATTTTGGTTTTGACCCTCTAGAGGTATCGTGCGGAACTACAGTATACCGCATTTGTTGTTTTAATACAAGAAGAAATATTCATGGACGTACTCATTTCCCGAGACATTTTTTGTGCAAATATTTTCCGTTTTTTTCATACGATAATATGAATTTTATGACCGTCCCCTATTTCAGAGGAGACAGATGGCGCCGATGATGTTGACAGCAGGTTACGCTCGATGTTCAGGTACGCCTGGCTCTCATAATTGAATCAAATATCGTTTTCATGTGGACTCGAGCACTGTATGCAAATCTGGCACAATATGAAGTGTTCACGTTATGCGAATGTAACGAACGTTTGCGTCCAGCGTACTGGAATCCATGCAAGTGTGAAACCACCCTTAGATTTGATCACTTTGGTCAAGCGCCGAGTAGTAATTCTAGCACGATCCCCTGTCCCTTAACAAGAACCAGAACCTTCACAAGGAACCAATTTCACATGGACCTTGTGGCACCACTGGGTCTTAAATATTCCTGTAAGCCAGACGTCCAATTTTCTGCATTTTCACCTGGTACTTTTAAAAACACTCTTGCCCTGAAATTCTTTTATTTCAGCGACTACGAAAACCTCACGGGTTGACGATGTGCAGACGGGCAGAGACTGCAGGCTACATACTACAGAAAGGTGCTTTACACAAAAGGTCCGGGTTTATCCAAGTTACGCACAGACGAGAGCATTTCCCGCCACTGGTTATCGAATTTCAGCTAATTAATCAGATTATTATTATTAACCTGATTAACCTGATTAAGTCATACTCGTTTGCTTAATGCACAGTAAACAACCCTAGAGGAATAACGTGACGGCTCTAAAAAGATGGACGGTAGTCGGCTGGTCTGACAATGACGTACAATTCTGTCCTCCCTGCTAGCGCCTGTGTGTTTTCCCTCTCTCCCTCCACGATTAGTCTCTCTCGCCCTACAGCACAGAGAGGGGCTGAACACATTATCTGTGAAGTCTTTTTCTGGCAGTGGAGAACGATACGGTGGGGGGAGGAGGAAGAGGAGGAGGAGGAAGAGGAGGAGCAGTGTGGCTGTCACTGCTAATCATTTACAGCTCGAACCCAGAACTGGACATTAAATGAAGCTGGTGGGGAATGCTTAGAAGGGTGCACTTTGAAGATTGTTAAAGAGTTTGCAGCCCCGTTTTTTTTGGGTCCCTTTTTTCCTTTTGTTAATCCTCTTTGGTGCACCAGTGCACCTCTCTGCCCTGGCGGGTTAACGTCTAAGCCTTGGATTTAGACTGACAGAGGATGGGGAGAGCCACAGAGCAAACCAGAAGCTGGCTTTACTGCTTATAATTGACTGTATTGAGAAACACCCGGCAGTCATATTCAAGCATCGAGGTGGCGTTTCAGTGGAAACGGCGGGGCTTCAATAAAGAAAGCCGCGTGTCGTATAGCGAGTGAGAGAGAGAGAGCGACTGAACCGGCCTCTGACCACGGCTGAGGGAAATCAAGCAGCCGCCGGTGTCAGAATTCGCTTTATTACTTTAGGGTCGCACGCTCTATGCTCATTCGATATCAAAAGTATTCACTCGCCTGGCCTTCACACGCATATGAACTTGAGTAACATCCAATCCTTAATCCAAGGGGCCGTCCCCAAACTGTTCCCACAAAGTTGCGAGCATGAAATTGTCCAAAATGTCTTGGCAGGCTGAAGCATTAAGAGCTCCTTTCACTGGAACTAAGGGGTTTCCGAGCCCAACTCCTGAAAAACAACACCACACCAGTTCCAACATGGCTGCGAACCGGTGCACAAAGCAAGGAAGGATGGTCAAAAATTCCCATAAACACACTCCTAAACCTTGTGGAAAGCTTTCGTTGAAGCTGTTCTAGCTGAAAAAGGTGGCGGCACCAACATCATATTAAACCCTATGAATTAAGAATTGGATGATACTCAAGTTCATATGCATGTGAAGGCAAACAGGCGAATACTTTTGGCAATATGGTGTAGGATAATGCCTCAGTACACCTCGGAGCTGGGGCTGATCGCAAACCGGGCAGCGTTTAAAAAAAACGAAAGGCAGGTACGTCATCTTTGCATTGGTGTATAAAGATAAAATGGCGATAGACCCGCCAGAGAGAAATGGAGAGAGAGAGAGAGAAGCATGCATGAGGAAAAAGATACGTGGAGATGTATAGATCAAGCTCCTATCAGGATCGAAGCCATCTGTGAGAGCTACACGGCCAGAATAGCAACAGACTCGCCGATGATGATAATGCACATCTCATACGTCCTAGAAAGGAACGCCAGGCGTTTGAAATCAGACATCAAAGAGCGAGCATCTCCGAGGAGCGATGCTTCACATTTTAGTAAACGAACAATAAGTTCGGTAAAGATACGCCTCAGACTTCCAGGTCGCTGACAGTCGTTTGTTCAAAGCGGTCTCTTTATTTTGGTCCAAACCTTAGCAACCGTTTCGAGCAAGAGAAAGCGGGATAATGAAAACAATGGGGGCGAATGGGTGGTGATTACTTTGGAATCCAGACAAGACGTAGGTGCTTAATAATTTATTCTCCCTCTCTCGCGCTCTCTATCCATCTCTCTCTTTCATGCTATCTTGTGCAATACCTGAGGGTATCATAGCTTGAACTACTTAATAGCCAACAACATTTCTTCTAACAAAAAAAAAAGAAGAAGAAGAACGGCAATGCATGATTCAAAATCCCTAATCTACTTTATTAAACTTTTTTTTTTTTTTTTTAAAGGAAGCATTACATTTTTAAAAGTAGGAGTAAGAAAAAAGAGGTGGGGTGGAGGAAGAGAAAGAGAACGGATAAGAGAAAGTGAAACTTGGAGCTCTATTAGAGCTCTGTCAATCTTAAACCTCGGAGCAGTGTTTAAAGGCAGAGCTTAGTGACTGATGATAACGCTGCAGGGCGGGCGGAGCACCACGGTGGATGTTATGCCTCCTTCACTGGGGTACCACATATCACCGAGCACTCTAACTGCTTCTGCTGCTGGACTGGTAACCAATAACAGCCAAAAAAATTAAGCCTCTGCATGAAAAGCTTCCTGCGTTCCGCGGTGAAAAATAATCGGACCTCTGGCAAAAAGTCACCGGACCCACAGGAGATACCATTTAAGCGCACATTAGGCGCCAATTCACAACATCACGGATTGAACCAGCGGATACAGCAGGCTGAGAAAGAAAAATCAGTACACATACAAATCACTAGTGTTAATATTACAATATCAGTGTGCGATTCGATCATAGTTCTGACGTGCTGCATTTTTCTCGCCCGACCTGCTCCTGTGGTGCATCGGCCCGAGGTGTATACCTTCTTCCTTCCAGACTCGAGCACATCACACGCGTGAGCGGCGGAGCGAATCGTTTCCGAGTCTGCCACAGCCGGTCGTTTTAGTGTTAAAGCAGAGAGGGGAGAGATTTCTTTCCCTTCTCCACAGTCTGTTATTTTTCCTTTTTTAAAAATGGTCCATTCTTTCTTGCAATAATACAGTTCAGGTTGTATAATGAAGAGAAAAGGCCAGGTATCACATGCTGATGAATGCAGGTCTCCGGTCCTGTTTTAAAATTCCATTAGCACATAATTGCCCTAGCTGAAAGTTCTCATTTTATAGCAGAACTTAATACGCATGCTAAGGAGGAAAGTATTACAGCTGAAAACCAATCTGTCAAGTTCACATACGACCCACAGAGGCAGAAGGATGCAAACAGACACGCGCTCGCAAATGCACGCTCGGTGAACTGAAGAGGGCGCGTGGTGGGCAGGATGGGATTGGGAGCGCGCGACTTGAAATCCGAGGACGGGAACACAGACATAATAAAAAAAAAATAAAAAAAAAAGAGATATTATATTCAAAAGATCAGCTTTAATATTAACACCATAATACAGGGCTATTAAAGGTTTATTTTTGCCCATTTGTCACAATTAAATAATTTGGGATCATCAAACAAATTTTAATATTACACAAAGATAACCTGAGTAAATATAAAATGCAGGTTTTTAAATGATGATGTCATGTATTAAAGGAAAAATGCTGTCCAAGCCTACTTGGACAACTTGCCATAATTGATAGAACCATGAATTCTGCGCTCTACCAGGAGAATCCTGAAGGAGAATGTCCGGTTATCTGTTCATGACCCGAACATCCAGGGCATGGGTTATGCATGGGTCCAGCAAGTGCAAAACTGTGACAAAACTGTGGTTTTGAAGTGTCCTAGTAGTCAAAGTCCGGACTTAAATCTGATTGAGATGACCTTACACAGGCCACTGATGGCCGAAAATCCTCCAATGTAGCTGAATCAAAACCATTCTGCAAAAAAGAGTGCACCAGAATTCCTCCACAGCGATGTGAAAGACTCATTTCCTTCACTTGAACCTGACACTTTGTGCAAATGCTTGATTGTAGTTGTTGCCACTAAGGGTGGCACAACCGGTTATTAAGTTTAGGGGGCAATTACTTTTTCACACAGGGCCAGGTAGGTTTGGAGAGATTTTTTTTTCTCTTAATAAATGAAATCACCATTTAAAAACATCATTTTGTATTTACCCAGGTTATCTCTGTGTAATATTAAAGTTGGTTTGATGATCTCATATTTTACGTATAAACAAACGTCATACAAATATGAAAAATGAATAAATCAGGATATGGGGCAAAAACTTTAACATGTGATTATCAATTATATACCAGTTACTGGTTCATAGGGACCCAGGGCTCACCCGCCATGCCCGCGAGGACCAAAGGCCAGCCAGTGTGGTCTGATCCACAGAAAAAGCCATTGTGGAAAATAGAAAGTCACCAGAACACCACAGCCTTATTGCACATGTGACCCAGAAGGCCGAGAGCCTCAATGCTGCTGACCCGGTTTCCAAACTCCGCATAGAGGCTCTCCATGCCAGAACAACCAGCACCCAAAGGACCGCCGCCAACGTCTTGGTGCTAGACACCACAGAGACACCCCCTAGAGGTGTAGCGGAGTCATGGCCCTCGGGGGCGGAGCTGGCCTGGCGACACAAGGGGAACCTACACGATACTGAGCATAATGTTATGAACCTACACAATACTGGGCATAATGTTCTTCGTTATGATGTCACGTCTGATCCATGCATATACATACACGGCCTCTTATCTTCCTACTCGTGCACCGTGTGAATACTGACAGGTCCAGAAGTGGAAGTGATGTGAAGTGATGTGGGCCTGGCAGCAATGGGAATGCCAGCCTCGTCACCATGGGAACGCAACTGAATTGCGACACCGCAACATGGGGGTGGAGAGGCACCTTGTCAGATCGACACAACGAATGCATTAGGAACTTTGTAACTGACCTGGAATGTTTCATAAAGTTCCTTCTGCTACTTTGTGAAAGTCATAATTGCGGGCGATCGTTAACACGTACAGCATAAAGCGTACGGAATCTGCCAGGTGTGTTTTTATTTAATGCGTATAACAAGTCAGGACAAGGAATTTTATTTTTATATTTTAGAAGAGTATGTATTTCTGTCTGTTCTAGCAACTCAGAAAAAAAAAGGATATGTGTGTGTGTGTGTGTGTGTGGTAGGGAGAGGAGGTTCCAGCTGTAGATTTATGTTGTGTTTGAGACCGGCTGTATATCCCCACAGTGGGATGCTTGACCTTATTTTTTTTTTTTCCTGAACTGCAGGGGAGGCAGGTCCATGCTGTTGCCACGTGTGATCTCATCACAGTTTTCAGTTATCAAAGCAAGCACACAAGGACAGGGCAGGGTGTCCAGGCCTACCCACAAGCCCGAACAATGGATCATGCCTGGAAAACTGCGAGGCAGGAATTTAAATGCGCTTCCTGATTTCAGATGCTGAGAAGCATACAGAGTGAGCTATGGGCATAAACTATACGACTTGGTCACAAAAGTCTTAGGCACCGTATGATATCGAGTGAAAAAGTTGTTAAATATGTTCATCATGGCTGCATTATTACTGTATGCATATAACCATTCAATATTTACAAACATATCTTAAAAATGTATAAATATATACCATTACAGGAGAATATTTGCATGCCTGTAAAGAAAGCAACATATTGCATTACAGACCAAAACCCCTAATGCAAGCTCCTTTTGCATGAAAATAGAACTTGATGCGCGAGTGTGACAAAGTTACCAAAAGAACTCCAGCACACTCAGTAAAACCTCCCAGCTGTTTTACTTATAAATCTGTATCTAACACCGCTGAGTATTTTCAAGCAAAGAGCTTTCAACATATACTGACTGCGCATATTTTATTACTCTTTAGTGCAACATTACTCTTTACTTTTAGCGTCTTTATAAAATTTTCTTGTAGAAATGTTTTCGAAAGCATCTTTGCTTATGGTATTTATAATTTTTTTTGGAATGTTCCCAAGATTTTTGCATAATACTGTAAATAAACCAGCTGGGAGGTTTTACTGAGTGTGCTGGAGAATATATCCAATTTCTTCGGGTAACTTTGTCACACTTGCTCTTTCCTACTTTCTTGCAAAACCCAGAAGCCTACATTAGGTTTTTCTTTTCTGAAAACTAGACTGACATGTAATATGATGCTTTCTTTCCCGGCGTGAAATTCTTCTTCTGTGATGTTAATAAATTTTTAAGTTATAGAGCATCTCCTCGCTCCTCAGAGATTGCTATGTTTGGAAATATTGAATGGTTTTGTTACATAAAAAATATGTAACAAAACAATTGTACTAAATATAATATGGTGCATTATGGACACTTCTGCACAATACTGTACACCTATGTACAGTATTCCCAAAGGGTAAAGTCGCCCTGGACATGAACAAGTGACATCATTTACTGAAAGTGAAATACAACGAAACCTCGGCATACGAATGCCGACATGCCAGTCGCCATAATTATACATAATTTTTTAGAAAGGTGCTTAAATTCTGCTGTCGTCCCAAACAGCTCACCATCGAGATTTGTATGTGTTTTGGTCTCAGACATCGCCGTTATATTTTCAGCTACATAATACATTCAACACAAGTCGAGTGATTGACAGGAGATGCAGCACTCTCCATCCATCCTGCTCGCGCAGCATCACAAGTGGCCTGGAGCCTGTTTCAGGGAATGATGCGTAGAAGGCAGGAAACACCCTGGATGGGGTGCCAACCCACAGCAGGGCACAAGTGCACACACATACACACACACACACTGCTATACTCAGTCCTACACAGTGGGCAATCTGGAAACCTACCAAGCACTGGAATAACATACACACAGCCTGGAGGCGAGATTTGAACCCCCAACCCTGGATGTGCAAGGCAACTGTGCTAAATACTTTAAAAAAAATAAAAATAAAAGAAAGGCAGCTCTAAGGTGAGCTAATTGTTAGCACGCTAACTGAGTACCTGATATCAGCAAATGAACTTGTCGGAGCGCTGGTGCTTGAGTGTCTGAATCTTGAATCACGTTGCCTCTGTATTCTCAGAAGTTGTTTTAACACTCTATGATGTTACGATCGAAACGATTGGCAGCAAGTTACTTTTGCGTTTGACTGTCGCGTCTCATTCAGACCTTTTTTTTTTTTTTACTTGTTTAAATTCAACAGACTTCCAGAAGAACACTGATTTTACACTATATCATGCTGACCGGGTTAACAAGTGTCATGCAAATACTGTAGTCTTACACAATGAGCATGATTCTGTGTAGGAGAAAAGCGTGCCACATCCAATCTTCTAACCCAGTTCGAGTCGTACGTCCGACAACACAATTGTACTTCGTAATTGTACCTGTTCCCCTTCTCAGGGTCGCTCCGCAAAGGAACACGCCCATTAAAATGGGTGCAGATTATAGGGTACTTAAAGAGGTGGCTGAACCTTACACTGTGTGTGTATATATATATATATATATATATATATATATATACAGACATACACACACACACACACACTGATGTGGGGAAAAAAAGCTTTAGATCTAACGACAATTAGTAGAGTGGGAATATTTTTATACCAAGGTTTAATGGCCTGTGCTGAACAAAAGCTCCTTTCATATTAAAATGACCCATGTCAGAGAAGTGGCTCTAATGAATGGTGAGCGTGCGTCATTTCGGCTCATGTATCACCGAGTGTGGAGGACAAAGCCAGTCAGTTAAAATGAACATTACGGACGCGGCGTGAAGCGAATTAATTTTAACGTATTTCGCGCAATTTAGTAGGCATTTCCGTTCATTATTACGAAATGGATGCTAATATGCAGCTGTATATGGTGACAGAATGACAAGTTAACAAAACCCAGGAATGAGGAGCCGGAACGTATACATCCGCCTCCGAAAGTACTGGAAAGGCAAGGCCGGGTATTTCATCGTTGAATTTCAGCTTAATTTCCTGATATTTATAAACCTTCGATCAACTTTATAAAGAATTTACATATTTACACAACCAGCCAATCATTTCGACGTCAGCAATCGGAATCCATCAAAACCTGATTCGTTTCAATACGACCACTGTGTTCACTAACCAACGGTTCACGAGATGTTTCAGACGTCTGGATTAAAACGTCAGGAAACAAAAACTGCAATTCGCCGTGATTCCAATACTTTCGGAAGGAGCTGTAAAGGTAATTCTCGATTTCCCGTTCGTCACATTCTTACTCCATTTAGAAATTCACTCCCTCCTTTTTCCGTAGCTGCAGTTGAGGTCGTGAGATGTATTTCTGGAGAACACGGCTGTAGCTGATTGCGGCGTAACAGCTTTCAATTAGCGAGGCGCGCATTAGCATAAGCAGCGTGAGACAGGACTAGACCAATCTACCCGACTTCTCTCCCATCCTCCTTTAATAATTTAGCAGAAAATGGATCCACGTGCCGTCAAATCAAGAAAATCATCATTAGTTGAGAAGGCTTACTCTGATTTTCCATTTTTACACCCGTCATAATCGTACAAACTTCAACACTTGTTGTGTTTTCCAGGCATGCCAGACCAGACCAGACCAGATCAAACCAGACTGTCAGACCACACCCAAGCTATATTTACACTGTGGTGTGCAGCACAAACTGATCTCCAAATAGCCAGCTCTTTGAAACTTGGGTGAAAAATGTTGTCTGATGTCTGAATCACAATGCCAGAATGTCAAAAGGCTGTCAATGTTCTGTTGACGAGTGAAAATAATGAAGTCGCTGGTTGCGTTAATCAACGTTCCTTTTGCATCATGTTGATAGAAGAGGCAGAGTTTCTGGTGAACATGGGAACGACTACAATTCCCTACTCGTAGTGTTTATTACTGTTCTAAACACTGTTGTTACAATATCTTAAATTTTGTAATATAGTTACAATAATTTAAATATAGCTACAATATCTTACAAAATAATTATACTATCTTAAATTTTTGCGCAATAGCACCTTTTTAAACTGTGCAATAATTATACTACCTCATGTAATTTGATTGAAAGTGTAACTACTGTATTGGTTTTCTTCTGTATTTATATACCGTACTGTGTATAAATATTTGTTTTTAATATTGTTTTTTTTTTTTTTTTGTATTTATACACTGGACTGTCCCTACTTTATGTTTGCACATTTTTCTTTGCTGCTGTAACAAAGAAATTGTCCCACTGTGGGACGAATACATCCTCCTTATCTTATCTTATCGCGTCTAGTGTCAAGTCTGCGTACTTGCAAGAACTTCGCTGCATGCCATGCGAGTGGTCGACCGCATTGTTAGTGTTTACTGTATACTCGCGCACTGTTGTGTTTTTCGCTGCAGTGACATTGTCAAGTTGGAGCTGAAGTTTCTATCCCACTGTGCTCAGCACTCTCTGGCGAGTAAACAATGTTGGAGGAATTCATGCTGAACAAGAGTTAAGTTACTTTTTATTGAAATTACTGCAAAGAAGAAAAAAATGTACAGGAAGTCCTCGACTTACGAACATTCGAGTTACAAATGTCTGCAGATATGAACAGACAGAGGTTCTACTTCCGGTTCAATCATGGAAGTAGCTCAGGCTACGCCGTAGATGACGGAGTGTGTAGGGTATGCGGTGTGTGTGTGAGTGATGAAATAGTGATGCTTTGGTAAGGTTTTCCTTGTACACACTAAATCTGTTCTACCTACTAAAGAATACCAGTGCTGCTAACCAAGTTAAAGTCTGTACAACCTCAAACAGACAGTTTTTCGACGCATTATCCTGCTACGGTTACATAGACATGTTTTCATTTCTTCAGAAGCCAGATCTCAACTACAGTCCATCGAGCTTCATTAAAAAGACAGTTTGTAGCCATCTCATGCGTAACAACACAAAAGGGGGAAAAAAAGAAAAACTTGTAGGTGAAATCCTGCCCTTGTAAAGGCCAAACTAGGTCCAATATGACACCAGATAGATATAGCAGTTAACCTGGGGACTTAGTCTATGTTTGCCTCCAATAAGTTTCAACAAGTCATAAGAAAGAAGAAGAAAAAAAAAAAAGGAAAACAGGACAAGGGGGGGTGGGTTTGGATGCACGGGCTGTGTGGTTGTACATTCGGAGCAGAAGGACGTTATGTAGGCTGCGTCTCTGAGCAGAAGTGTCCCTTGTCTCAGCTTTGTAATCACTCTCCATGAGTCTGCACTCACACGTTCGCCTGGGCCTGAGTCAAAACAGTACACACACTCAAACATTTATCACGGATGCTCGTATATGTGTATGTGTGTGTGTGTGTGTAACAAGTGGATGGTAGCAGCCACAGAGAGAAACAGTGGGGGGAGCAGCAGGCTGGTAGAGAGAGTAAACTAGAGGAGGGAGGGGGAGGAACATAACAATGGGGAAAAAAACCCATTAGGCAATTAATCTCTCTTAATAAGAGCATTAACATTCTCCGAGTGAGAGCGGAGGCAGTTTGGAACTAGTCTATTTTCTTTTCACCATCTCTCGCTGGATAATTGGGAATACTGAGCTGGGGTAAGATTACAGCTCCCCAGGTAACCACTATGGAAGAAGAAGGGAAAAGATTTCTCGCACCAAACCTCCAGGGCGAGAAAAAAAAAAAAACTGGCATGAATGAAAGCAAGAGAAAGACTTATGGATGTAAGATATATTGAGGCTCAGCAACCCTGTAATGGAGAGTAGGGTGCCATCCAAGGTGATCTCTGAAGATATTCTTTCTCTGGAGGGCTTTTTCAAGGTTCCATTCACTGCACACATTGTACAAGGAATGTGAAGGAAATGGATGAACGGATGAAGAAAACGACTTGACAAATTTTAAATCATGGGGAAAGGGGGTTAAAAAAAAAAGAAGTGACTGTATGGTCGAATGAAGAAACAATGAGGTTACAGGACTAGAAAATCTGCCACCACCTGTGTTTTTTTTTTCCCTTAAAGATCCTAAAACACAATTCAAGTTTCTTTGCTTGATTACACACAAGCACAAGCAGCATGGAGGTAGATCATTTACTCCATCGTTCTGATCAGAAGATGCTCATAAGCTATTTGAATATGACACTGGATATCACACAAAGATCAGTATGAAGGATTGGTTATTAAAATCATAGGAATCATGGGATCTATTATTGTTAAAATGCCCAAATTGCACATACTCAGATAAAAAAGAGAAGCCTGACCCCGTTACTCACTCCATTCCAGCAACACAAGCTACTTATTATCTAATCATACTGGATCCTGGTTGCTTAGTCAAAATAAATCAATAGATGTGGGTTAAAAAAAGGGCCAAGACAAACATGGGTAGTTATTATTTTTTTAACCCATTACTTTAAGTGACAGGAATTTATTAAGATAGTATGCAGTAGATAAGATGAATTTAAAAGAATTAATAGGAAAGTGTGTAACAAGTAACTTTTATTTAGCAAATACCAGTTACTTACTACAAACTTATCCATTAAATACCAGTTACTTACTACAAACTCATCCATTAAATACCAGTTACTTACTACAAATCTATGCATTAAATACCAGTTACTTACTACAAACTCATCCATTAAATACCAGTTACTTATTACACACTCATCCATTACAGTTACTTACTACAAATCTATGCATTAAATACCAGTTACTTACAGTACTGCACATTCATCCATTAAATACCAGTTACTTACTGCACATTCATCCATTAAATACCAGTTACTTACTGCACATTCATCCATTAAATATCAGTTACTTACTACACACGTATCTATTAAATACCAGTTACTTACTGTACACTTATCCATTAAATACCAGTTATTTACTACAAACTTAGCTACTGAATACCAGTTATTTACTAAACACTTACCCATTAAATAGCAGTTACTTACTACACAATTATTTATTAAATACCAGTTACTTACTACAAATCTATCCATTAAATACCAGTTACTTACTGCACATTCATCCATTACAGTTACTTACTACAAATCTATCCATTAAATACCAGTTACTTACTACACACATACTGTATCTATTAAACATCAGTTACTTACTGTACACTTATCCATTAAATACCAGTTATTTACTACAAACGTAGCTATTGAATACCTGTCACTTATTAAACACTTATCTTAAATTCCAGTTACTTACTACACACTTATGTATTAAATACCAGTTACTTATTACACACTCATCCATTAAATACCAGTTACTTACAGTACTGCACATTCATCCATTAAATACCAGTTACTTACTACACACGTATCTATTAAATATCACTTACTTACTGTACACTTATCCATTAAATACCAGTTATTTCCTACAAACTTAGCTCCTGAATACCAGTTATTTACTAAACACTTACCCATTAAATAGCATTTACTTACTACACACTTATTTATTAAATACCAGTTACTTACTACACATTCATCCATTACAGTTACTTACTACAAATCTATCCATTAAATACCAGTTACTTACTGCACACTTATCCATTAAATACCAGTTATTTACTACAAACGTAGCTATTGAATACCTGTCACTTATTAAACACTTAACTTAAATTCCAGTTACTTACTACAAACTTACCCATTAAATACCAGTTACGTACTACAAACTTATCCATTAAATACCAGGTACTTACTACACACTTATGTATTAAATACCAGTTACTTATTACACACTCATCCATTAAATAGCAGTTACTTACTACAAACTTATCCATTAAATACCAGTGACTTACTACACACTCATCCATTAAATACCAGTTACTTACTACACACTCATCTATTAAATACCAGTTACTTACAAAGAACTTAGCTATTGAATACCAGTAACTACTGCACACTTAGCTACAAAAATCCAGTTAATTACTAAACACACCTTTTTAAAACCGGTTTATATTAAGAGGTATATTCAAAACATAAAGCTTGTCTTTTTAAGGGAAACCCAAAAGTGTAAACTCTTCAGTCCTGAAGACAGAACCTTTTGTCTGTTACCAAGTCTGTTAATAATAAAGCTGATGCTACTGTTCTGATTTATGAAAAGAATGGACCACAGTTCTGACCAGCCAACTAATCTGTGACAAAACCCAACACCAAACATCCCACTACATGGTAAATCCATCACCAGAAGAACCACTGGCTAAATTACTGCTCCTGAAAATGTTCTTACTGTCCAGTAGAAGAGCTGTTCATCTCAGTGATATTATCGGGACATTGCATCAGGAATTATTGCTTTAGTTTGTATTTAATCAGTGTTTTGAACAATGTATAACTTCACCCGTGTGTCAATACTTGGGACTCATGGCATCCAGGCAAGATGGTTAAATAAATTCAGCGTACATGTTTTATTATGGTCTAAAGCAATATGCAGCATAAACTATTATCACTAGATCATATCATCGTCGCAGATTTTTTATTTATGGCTTGTGTGTGTTTCTGTTCACTTTTAAGTGCGTATTCAGTACTTAAATGTGTAAGTGACAGGTATTTAATGGCCAAGTTTGCAGCAAGTAACTGGGATTGAACAGCTCAGTGTACAGTAAGTAACTGGTATTGAATAGCTAAAGTAACTGGTATTTAATAGCTAAAGTGTGCAGTAAGTAACTGGTATTGAATAGCTCAGTGTACAGTAAGTAACTGGTATTGAATAGCTAAAGTAACTGGTATTTAATAGCTAAAGTGTGCAGCAAGTAACTGGTATTGAATAGCTCAGTGTGCAGTAACTAACTGGTATTGAATAGCTCAGTGTGCAGTAAGTAACTTGTATTTAATAGTTAAGTGTGCAGTAAATAACTGGTATTTAATGTCTAAGTGTGTAGTAAGTAACTTGTATTTAATAGTTAAGTGTGCAGTAAATAACTGGTATTTAATAGCTCAGTGTGCAGTAAGTAACTGGTTTTGAATAACTCGGTGTGCAGTAAGTAACTTGTATTTAATAGCTCAGTGTGGAGTAAGTAACTGGTATTGAATAGCTCAGTGTGTAGTAACTGGTATGTAATAGGTAGGTAGTATAAGAATGAGGACAGTATGTAGGTAATAATCTGCTATTTAATAGATACACTTGCAGTAAATAATCTCACATTTGTTAACTGTGTAGTAAGGAATTATTTAATAGGTAAATGTTTAGTCTGTAAATTAACTGTCATTAACTGTGTCATTACATAAGTACGTATCAATGCATGTGAAAAATCTCATGCGACACTCGTATTTCTCAAAAATCATGCATTATAAAATTCTAAGCTAACATGTACACATAAAGGCTATGCTAATGGGGACAGGCATCCAGTACGGCCAGCCAATTAAACAGGCTTTGATTAGCTTCTAATGAGGGTTCACATTCATCTCTAGCCCGGGTCACTTGTTTTGCTTTGGTGGCCTGCTACAAATGAGCTCTTTTATTTTTTATTTTTTTTTGCAAGCTTGTCTTCTACTGGGTCCCTGAAAGACAAACACCTCTGCAATTAGTGGATGTAATTGTTCACCCGTCACACAGACCAAGTCCACCTGTACAGTACAGTGTCTCCCCAGGATGTGCACGAAGACCTATACAGTACACACACACGCAAACCCACAAGCAAGCCCGGTCCTAACAGAGCCACACACACACGTTAGATGACGCGTGCCATTTTCTACAGTTCATACTATATACAGGCTGACACACACCTAACAAACAAACAAACAAAATCAGACGTACAGTACATATTTATACAATTTATACACAATTATAGAACACAGAAACCACACGTGTAAAAACATGAGCACGCGCGGACGGACACAAACACAGAGGACATAAATCTAACAATAATTATCATATTTATGTGCTAATAATAGTTTCCGCTGCAGTATTGAGTCGCACCGTGATAAAACACGCACGCCAAATTGATTTAACCTTCTCGCCAAACAAAGCAAGAAATCAGAAACGTGCTGATGATATAACTAAGATTTACAGATCTGGTACTGAACAATAAGCCTATTTTCAGGTTTGGTTCAGTTTTTACTACTGTATCTAGCTTTTATTATTACTATTTATTATAAAGTGGAATATTTGGTGTGTGTGTGTGTGTGTGTGTGTGTGTGTTTTTCCTGCAATGCAGGTGACTGGTCAAAAGGTGAGTATTGTTTTCCGACAAGCCCACATGGTCTGGAGTGTTTCATTCCTTATTCATTTATTTTCTGTCATCGCTGCTGCTTCTTATTTATTTCTTATTTATTCGCTTCTTTCTTGTCATGCTTAATAAACACTCTTTATTAAAGCCGCTGCTTTGACAAGCTGCCGCAACAACAGAAGTATTTCACGCTGAAATTTATGTTTTGACAACAAACCGTGTCACCTCAGGTTAATATAAAAAACGAGCAACGCTAATTTATGACCATAAATTAATAATAGTAGCGTCGCTTTGTCTTCGGCTCCGTCTTTCCATCCGATTTGCATGCCGTGTCTTTAACAGGGGATGAGAGGAGCTGTGAATTGACTTCTCAAAACAAATTTGCTAATACCGAGTGATTTCATTAGCGAGTTTTCATCATGTGGAAAAAACAACAACAAAAATAATAAACTACCCGTTTTGTCATACACTACGCTTCTCCGTTGTTATGATCGGAATCTGCTGCATCCTGGTTGAAAGTCAGCCATTTAATGTGCTGGACTCCAGATTGCTAAACAGAGGCAAATTTGCAGAGATTAAGATAATTACTGCTGTGACTGTTCGTGACAATCAACCTCGATGTGTTTGCCGTGTGTTATAGAAGTTTCTTTGTGTGTTTGTCCTCTTTTCTCATTTGCACATTTTACACACATTGACTTGTAACTAGGGCTGTAACGAAAAGCCATCGCCATGTTTTGGTACAGTACGTACCCTGACCTTAAAGTCAATCTTTAGTTATATGTTGTAGGTAGAATAATGTGGGGAAAAAAGAGACGAAATTTCATAAGAATGTGCTAAAAGCACATACTTTTCTTTCTTAAAAAAAAAAAAAAAGGCAAGGTATCTACTGTAAGTGCAAGAATAGTAACAGCACTGTCTACGGCAAAGAGTGCGAACGGTGGTTCTTTTAAACAGTGAATATTTGAAAATATATTCTTAAAAACATTTTAGACACTTTAAAAAAAATTTTTTTTTTTTAAAGGTGTTACAGTTACAACTTTCTCAACTCAGTGTGCCTGCCTTATCTCGATAAATGGGGCGTAATGAGGTTGATTGGCACATTCGTGTTCCTTCACCATTAACAGTGGCCACGAATTAACGCGGCTGTGCCGAGGTCACATATGATATAATTCTGACGTGCCTCAGAAATCACAAATTAACAAACGGCACCTCGGATTAGAGCCGTTGTGAAGCTTTACAGAGAACTGTTTAAAGGACATTATTGTATATTTTTTATATTTATGCCTTCAGCATCGTTGTACAAGGAATGACCATGGAGTTAGAAGGTGTGTCCAAACTTTTGACTGGTAGATACAGTGTAGGAAACATGTACAGTGGAACCTCGGATTGCGAGTAACGCGGTTTGCGAGTGTTCCGCAAGACGAGCAAAGATTTTTAATAAATT
>JAQMYL010000007.1:3873836-3886226 GCA_030014365.1 Clarias pachynema | reverse complement strand
ATAGGGTTAGATGGAGGCAGATGATTCGCTGTGGTGACCCCTGAAAGGGAACAGCCGAAAGACAAAGAAGAAGATGTTCAGAAAAGTATGACACCTCATTGCATCAGTCATTTTTTTCAGTGCAAAAGTTACTTTAGTTTTACTTAGTACGTTTTTAAGCTTTCTTAACTTTAATTTACAAGAGTTTTTTTTTTTTTTTTTTTTTTAAAAACAAAGCTTTCATAATAAACATTTCCTTTCCACACCCTGCTAGGGTTCAACAAGCACCGAGATTGTGATTCCGTTCTGGAAATATGGTACATGGAAGTAGTATGATGAAGGGATGGGTTACGACGAGCCGGAGAGAATCTGCGGAAGTGTGTGTACGCACCTCTGCGTCGAGCTCCGCTGCACATCAGCACATTAGCGCGTTTAATAACTTCTTTATTAACCTATCATCAGCATGTTTATTAACCCGAGCACCCAGTGAATACACCACAGACCCGCGCTGGTTTAAAGTTCCTCCGCTGACCCGTGAGAGCTTACATCCCCATTCATTAGTGCAGCCCCTCACACACACACACACACGCTCATATATATATATATACACACACAATACACTTTCATGAATGTGCAGGTTCCACACCCCGAGTGTACTGGCTTTAATTAGCCTCTGTGAAACAACACTTCTACTACTTACTACACACACAACTTGAAGAGACTAAACACAAACTTTCCTCACGCGTATTGTGTTTAAAAAAAAAAAAAAAAGGCCTTCATTCCAAAGGTGATCCAACGGAAACACGGACCTCTTCAAAGAACTCCAGAGAGACTTTTGTTTAATACACACACACACACACACACACACACACACACACACACACACACACACACACACACACACACACACACACACACAGGGTCTAAGCAGTGCTGAGTTTTTAACAGATTAAATTAGACTCTTAGTGTCACACTACTGTAGGTCTGTCTCTCTCTGTGTGTGGGCGCGTCTGCATGTGCGCGTGTGTGTGTGTATGTGAATTTCTAGTTGTGTAAGTTTCTGTGTGGTATATTTGATAGCACTCGAGAGTGTGTTCAGTCACAGTTCCTGTACAGGCACTTTTCTGAATTAATCACTCATCCTAATAAAATGCACAAGGCCTGTGTGTGATGTTCAGATGATGTATGGCTCTGAAATACCAATAAATCAAGAGTTTTGACATTCCAACTTTTAGAACAATGACATGTAGCATCAATTAGAGAGCGGATGAGGGAGAGAGAAGTGTTCCCCCCCCCCACCCCACCCCTCTCTCTCTCTCTCTCTGTCTGTCTGAGAGCCGGTGATTAACTAGTACTTTTCCTTTTCTCTGGCTGCCGTTTGTGCTGGGAAAAAAAAGGAAGAAAAGGAGAAAAATGAGGCAAAGTTTCTCGGCTTTTGATAGCAATTATAAAATAAAACATTACTGGTAAACAGGGTTGTCTTAAAAACTGGAACACGCTGTCAAAGCGCTTAGAAATGTGCAACGTGTTTCTACAATTGCATAAGTTTGTATTCGAGGCCATACGTTTGTCAGAAAGGGAGAAACCTGATGGTGTGCACAGGCTGAAATGTGTGTGTGTGTGTGTGGCAGACGTTGAAGTAAATTTAACAATGAATTGGAAATAAAGTGGATAAAATGCACCGTGTTAAGGCTCTATTTTGATTCTAAGATGATGCTAATTCATTTCCTATAACAACAGTTTTAAAGAGTTGCTCGCCCCTGCTTTCTTTCTTTCTTAATTAATTACTTACATTTTATTTAAATTATTTTTAAAAGCAATTTCCACCTGGACAATGTACCGAAATTGCAGGGCTTATTGTTCAGAGGAAGTAGTTGCTATTATTTACAGGGTGGTGAAAATTAACTAGGCAATACATGTTGTCCCCGACTTACGAACATTCGAGTTACGAATTTCCGCAGAAACAAACAAACTGTCTGTCCTGTAAATCTGATGGTGAATAATCCTAATTTCGTAAAAAAAATCCTCAACAAAACAGAGTTCACAGTACAGTATAACATAGTACAATACAGTGGAAAACAGCTCTGAGACAAAATGCTATTCGGGACTCGAATCCTCACGATTTAAAGGAGCAGAGACAACACTGTTACAGTATATTTGACACTCGTGAGTTTAATTTCTGTAGGCGTGGTTATGTTTTTTTGACCACATGGTGGCACTGTGAGGTACGGGGACAGATTTAGTCAAGTGGATTGGTATGCTTCACATTGCATATTCATGTCAAAGGCGTATAAGGCTCACTTTCTCAGACTTAAGAACAAATCTGACTTACAGACCTGCTCCTGGAACTGAACTTGTTTGTAAGTCGGGGACTACCCATGTTTAATAGCTGTAGAATGTGTAGTATCACTGGAGTCATAATGAAAACAGTTACCAAATAGACTACAGTAATAATTAGTAATAATTTCATGTTTTCCGCGTCGATAGTACAGGCATCGGCCGCAAGAAGCAGCACGATCGAAGTAAACAAAGACGGACGAGTGTTAAGGAGCGAGCTAAGATCGCAGCACGCTATCAAGTATGGGATTTCATTGTTTTTGTGCAGAGAGAATAAAAAGAATTAATATGCAAAGCTGATGAGCACAGGCTCGGTGAGCGATACAATAAGAAGAAATTTAAAGTTTTGCTTACATTTTCCTACTTGCTACTGTACTTCCTAATAAAGTACATGTACAATTTGTTTTAGAAATATGGACTTGATTACCAAGTTTTAATGCCTAGTTACATTTCACTCACAATGTATTTCTTTGTTTTAAGTCACAGACACCTTTACATATTTTTAAATCAAATGTGTATGTGCATCAAGTTGAGTGATTCTACAGTATAAATCAGAAACAATGGCTAAACTACAGAAAAAAAGTAGGCTTTCAAAGATATTTTAAAATATAATTTTAGTTTAATATGTCATATCTCAGAGGAACGCCCACTCTACGAATGAGAGGAAATGAGCGGGGGAAAAAAAAATCTAATTATGAAGAAGTACACAATAAAAAAAGTCCTATAATAAACCCCTGCCATATCTTAATATTACACTGTAAAGATTCCATAATATAAATTATACAGTAATAGCAGCAATATATTTAATAAACAGTATTATATAAGACTTGTTTCTCAACGAGTGCTGATATAGAGCATACCAATACTGGGAACTTTTAACTATATGAAGTGTCATTAATTACACTAACTGTCGGAGAGAAGGTCTGTACGATCTGCAGTACTGAGTGAAGAGAAGCTGCCTGCCAAAACCCACATTCAAGACCAGACACAAGAGCACTTTCAGCAAGGAAACACCTCTGGTAACATTACATCATCTTAAACATCACTTTGTCCCATTAGTAACCTCTTCTAAGTCTGTCCGAATTGTTCTGTTGACAGCTAATGTGCTAGATTTTAGCACTGTTTAAATTTTTTTCACAAACATTTATTTATTTCCTGGTTATTTGCTTAATAAGGGTGGACTTTTTATTGGTAATTATTGCATTACTTGGATATTAGTTTCTTTTATTTTCTGCTTTTATAGTCTGTTTCTATTTTGGTCAACCGTGTTGTTTTAAATGTGCTTTATGAATAAATTTGACTTTTTGATAAGGCTGTATCGCAGATCCCTCTCCATCACCTGATCAAGGGTTCTACTTGTTCTTGTGTGTAACAAGTGCTTGTACGGCCTACATGAATCAACAGCTTTCCATTTAACGCTGTTTGAGATTCAAGCCCGAAAACCTGCTGATATTCTAATGTGTAAACAAAGTAAATCTCCGAAGTTTCTCAGGACTGTCCACCACCTATAATATTTATGTTCCTCACTTTTTGGCTGCATAGTACTAAAAAAAGAATTTAAAACTACTTTTACCTCTGTTAATTACACTAACGGTTCAGCGCTAGTTCCGCCAGCTGCTGAAGGCTGTGTGTTGGCGGAGCAAAATAACTGGTTAACTAAACAACTGGATCATGTTCTGTTGAATGAAGTTACTGTGCCGTCGTTCCTATGAGCGCATCACGGCAATGCTGATATTCAGTACAACAGCATGACCGCTCGTGCGATATTATTTAATTATAATGTATTATAATAATAATGTTACTACTGTGCAATATTTGATTGTTTTTTTTGTTTTTGTTTTTTTTGATAATCACAAAAATAAAGAACCAAGAACGTAGAGAACAATGTAGCTCTGCCTCATGTGAACTCTTCTTCCAAATACAGCACTTCCATGTCACTGGAAGGATTGACATCCAAACTAGCCAATTGGAAAGTAGAGTCTGGGTCTGTCTTTAAGCTGATTGGTTGATTTTCATTCAATAGAAAATGCAGACGAACAGAATGTACAAAACCCTAAACCCTTTACAAAATGAATGGTAACATATTTATTTATGCACAGGTTTTTCTTTAATCTGTTAATCAGTTAACGCTGTTCCTTTAAATTTTCCAACAACAAAAATAAAATGAAAAAATAAAAAAAAATAAAAAAAGTTTCCAAAGAGAGGGCTTTCCAGTTTTGCTGTAACATGACAAGCTGCATTTTTCTCCTAATAACTCTGAGAGAAAGAGCGAGCCTGGTGAGGAAACGACAGTTCACAACATTTCCGATCGTTATAGATGACAAGAACTCGCAGACGTTTCACACCATTAAACTTAACTATAAACGAATAAAACGTATGGTGTGCCTTTTTATTTATTTTTGAAATTAATTACACGACAAGATCACAAATTGCACAAATTTCTTGAAAAGTAATCCACTTAACATATCGCACCACCCTGCCACCGATTACTTTCCTATAACGAACTAGTTTTCATTTCTTATTCATCGACTGTACAGATACAGCTGTGGTTTTTGCCACACCGACAAAAATAGTCATTGCGTCACAAATCTGAGGCAGTAAACACAAACAGCAGGCTGCTTATGTAGGATCTTGCCTTGAGCGTTACCTGAAAGTAGCACATGCTTGCAGTCTCTTTCATAAAAGTTTTTTTTTCCCGTACGGTCTGGAAGCCTCGGTGGAATAGAGCGCTCTGAATCTGCAGTCTCGGCTGGATAGGTCTCCGAGCACCACTGTTTCTTAAAGCCTATTAAAACAGGCAGGGGCAATTACTTTGACACTAGAACATATTGGGAAAAAGTTCATATTTCACCCACAGTCCCTTATACACTAAGTCCAGCAACTTTCTCAGTGTAATAGCTCAGGCTGCCTCAGGACAAAATGAGTGAGTTACCTAAAAAAATAAAAAAAGAGAGAGAGAGAGAGAAAGTCTCAAATAAAACTCGTTTCCTCCAAATAAATTGTTTGAGGGAAATCACATCCTGAAAGCGTTAGCTAAAAACTAAATTCTCCAAAGATAAACTAGATGTTTCGGTCAGCGGAGCAGTGTCGAACATCCGTGTCAGATTTTTAAGCAGCTCATCGCTTGAGAAATGATTAGTTTAAACATCTTGACATCTCATGATGCACAAATATGAGCTTTATTCCCGTCATGCTCTGTTTCTGTTTTCCTATCATACAGTATGGTAATGATGTGGACAACTGGCAGGTGTGTATTATTTCAGGCAAAACACATGATTGCAAAGTATATAAATATATATAATTTTTGTTGCAGTCTTGAGTAATTGTTCACCAGGCTTTCTGAAGGGCTTTTTTTTGACACTTGTTTCTGTCTCTTGTTTTCAGTCCAGTTCCAGTACCTGAGCAGTTTTAGAGTTTTGTTTGTTTGTCAAGCCACAGAGTGACCTATGATTCACTCAAGTATTAAAAAAAAACAACATCTAATTTAAAGCATGAACCAGTGAGAAACAGGTGCAGATGATGACAGATGATCAGGACGGTGATTAGTATACTGGTGATGCTGAATGCTGAGTGGTCGGAACAGACGAGAGGGGAAATGAGGTCGCTGCTGAGGTCGTTACATAAACAACTGATATTTAATTTGTATCTTTAGACACTATTCAGGTTGTCGCAGTAAAACATTAGTTCCGAGTTCTCAAATCGAATCTACATAATTTAATAAAATAAATATTATACAGACGAGAGGAGAAACGAGGTCGCTGCAGTGGTTGTGTGATTGTTACATGAAGAAATTTTTAAACTCTATCTTTAGACACTTTGCAGCCTGTCACAGTAAACCATTTGTTCCTAGTTCTCAAATTGAATCTAATGAATTTAACAAAAAAAAAAAAAATCTATAAAATTTGTGTGTATATATATATATATAATTATTTTTTTGACTAATTCAGCACGGAGCCAGGATTCCCAAGTAGACACAGATAAGGTCAGTGCATGTGTCCATTAAAGGTGTTCGTAAAAACCCTTAGCAGCGCTCCATGCTCCTTCAATCATCCAACTGTGAACATTCCATGGGTTTAATTTACCGAGTGCTCGCTGACCTTTCCTGGCCGCCTGCAAATCCATTTGAAGCTCCAGTTGTGGGGAAAAAAAAAAAAAAAGTAAAAGTTACATCATCATTGTGAGGTCAGGCATTAATAAGGGAATCATGCCTAATAGACTCGTAAAGAGAGGACGGTTCACTGTCTCAGCTGCGTTCAGGCCTCACACGGGCACCGGAAAAACCTGGCGATACACTCGCGGAGTGATGTTTGCACGTGTTTCTGTGAATCTACAGGATAAACACGGATACCCACCGTATATATATCAGAGCAGAAACATTCCTGATTAGGAAAGTGATTCTTATGTATATTTGTCATACAAAGCGATTTCCCCCCGCAAACTTCTGGTTATTGTTATATCCTTGTGAATTATTATATCTGATACGATACTATAGCACACCCACCTGTCAAAAGTTTGTGGACACCGGACCATCATACTGTACTTATCATATGTCCAATCTGGTCATCCCTATACAGACTGGGTTATAACGACCTCCAGACATTAGGGAAGGGTTTACTCAAGATGTTGGAGCATCACGGTGAGGATTTGGGTTTGTTCAGTCACAAGAACATTAGGTGAGGTTTAGGTGCTGATGTCGGACGAGGAGGTCTGATGTCATGGCTCTGTGTAGGACCATTTGAGGTGCATCAATTTAAACCATGTGTTAAAGGATCTCCAGGTTTGGAACTCTTACGTAGTTCCTCTTAGTATGTTCTACTTCGCGACCACTCTGAAGTCTTGCAGACTGGATTTCTGGATTTTTTTTTTGGCTTATGCTGCATATACAGTACCATTATCCATACCCAAAGCACACATCTTTGCATATGCATACTGTAAGCAAAGTCGCGCCTGCGGGCAAGCTAAAGGGCACTTGTAATACCTCGACAGAACAAGCTTAAGAAATACACTGTTCTCTCTTCTTTGTTGCTCACACCCACATCGAAAGGTTTAAAGAAAAAAAAAACTAATCAGACAAAGTAATCAACAAAAAAAAACGGACAAACCAAGAAATAAATAAAAACAATACCCTAAGGAGGAGCTCAGCAGAGGTGCCCAGTCGTCTGCATCACCACATATTACCCATAAAATCCAAATAGTGAGCTCTTAACCGGACAACTCGTCTCCGTAGTGGGAGTTTTATATAAAGCAACATGACTTCCTCACGCCCTGAAGCGCTGCCTTTACAATTCCTGGTCACATCACATCAAGCTGCCATGCGAGAGCTCTGTACTGAGACACCCCCGTGCCCTCCCAATCATACGCGCGGCACAACCGGATCCGGCGCCTGCCGAAATAATGGCTGCACGCTGAGCTGACCAGTTCTCCGCCTAATTACAGTTTCTCTTTGCAAAGATGTATCGCTTTTAATTCTCCCTGCTGTGCCGCTGGAGTGTGAAACATCAAAGCCCTGGAGATCAATTACGCAAAGCATGGAGGAGTTCTGACAAATCGTACCAGCCGCCCTTCTGCTAGTCACCGCTAGCTCGTGACCGACTGACTGATATTGCGTCCTTAATGATGGCGACCATAAAGGATGGATCGGGATGAGGATTAGAACCGGCCTGTATATATACAGTACATACTGTACATGGTGCGGACACACAAACGGATAGCTTTAGGTAGAAATTACAATTCTGGTCAATTTTTCATAGATGCCATTTCTTTTCTATTTTCTCTGCAGCAAAAAGAAGAAAAAAAAAAAATCTAAACCTAACACCACAGCGTTCTTATCCCTTCTTATGATAATGCATTAACTAAAATAGAAAATAAATATTTATTATTAGCACCACCAACATAGACGATCTTATTATGCATGCAAATTTAATTAGATGAAGCCTTTTTGGATGAATAAATATAATAATTCACATGCAGTGCCATGCCTTAAGACAAGGTTGTCTCCTTCTCTACACGACCACAAATAAACACCAGTGTGTGTTTACACTACGCTGAGTACCAGGATGGGGATTTTTGGAGACGTGATGGTACTGTATAAGATGATAAAATGTTGCGTGATCCAAAAAAAACAAACCAACAAAAAAATAAAATAAAAACACAAACACGGAAGCGTTAGACGCAAAATCTGAGCACAAGAAACCCACACACAACATACTAATTAAAATTTTAAAACATGACGGAGAGGTTAAGTCGCAAACCAGAGCGACTACGCTCACTTATAAACCCTTCCTGTGTGCCATTAGGTCCCCTAGTGGTTGACTGGGGGAAAATCAGCAGCATGTTTACGGTGAAAACGCTATTTCTGATGCTTACAAACACTCCGTAACCTCGATCCTGTCTGAACGTTACATCAGCCAGGCCCTGATATCAAATACACAAAGAAATGTACAAACACACAAACGAAACAACACACATATATACAGACACAAACCTTCCCTCCCATACACATACAGTATGACATCGATCTCAAGAGAGTGAACTATTCTCATCACGAGGCGCTGCGCAAATAACAAGTAATTAAGTTTAGGCCATGAGGTAGAGCACCGAGGGGACCGGGGGCTTTTGCGTGCTGAGAGTGTTAGCATGCGACACTGTAGAGTTTTATTTAAAAAGCAGATGGCAGGGTGAAAATGAAGATGAATGGGACGGAAGCCTGGTGTGAGATGAGAGCTAATTAGCCGGGTCCGCGCCGAGGGCCTGGTGGAACCGAGGCCTGTGCGGCGACAGCGAAGCCTGGGGGTCAATTATTCAGCCGGGCTGCGTTCGGAGACGGCGCGGGGGCCGCGGTGTCCTCGGGGGACCGTATGTCGTCCGAGGGGAGCTTCTTGAGCGGCCCCGGAATGCGACGTGGCAGGCAGAATAGCAGCGGAAAGTACAGACTGTACAGAAACGTTCTTTCATTTTAATTTGAGAGACAGAGAGACAGTCAGTCAGTGCTGAGCGAGAATCCGCAGTAATTGTTTGCATGTATGCTTTCTGTACCAGGTGCACCGCAAGCAATAACAGCCTAATAAGGTGATAGTTTAATTATTATGTGCCTCAATAGCAATTATACTGCAACCTTGATGAGGCAGCCATTGTTGTTTATCTTGCGCTAATGACGCACGCTAGCCTCGCCACGACTCTTCATAATCCCGGGAAAATTGCATGTCGACTGGTTCGCACTGCGATATCTTCATGAGCAGATGGATAATCGGCGGTTAGAAAGTTTTTCGACACGTCGTCGCAGACGAAGGACGCGTCAGGGTATATCTAGCGGGTCGTATCTAGCGGCCCTCGTCGCTCTGGATATGCATTCGAGAGGTTCGTCTTCGACAAACCCCCTCACCCGCTGGTACTAGAACCGGCATGATTCTGACGTAACTCGGAGAGAGAGAGAAAGAGAGAGAGAGAGAGAGAGAGAGAGACCGCTTATGAAGTGCCGTTCTGACAGGTGGGCAATCAACAAGTCTCCGTGGGCAGCTTCGGCACGCATTAACACTAAGTTGTCATCAGAGCTAATGCATGCACATTAGCACCAACCTCCACTTAGGCAGAAAAAAGAAAGGAAAGGAAGAGAAGAGAAGAGAAAAAAAAATCTAATAATAATAATAATAATGAAACACGCACCACCTACGCCAAAGAGCATAGAGAGGATGGAAGAGCTGTGATCGGACATGGGATTGGTTGAAAAAATAAGCAAGAGGTAAACAAATATCATGCAATAAGCTTCAAGCTAGCTGATGAACTGTGATACGTAACCGGATCAGGAATAAATCGCAAAAGCATGATTATGCTAATGGACCTGTACAACATGACACATGTGCGGTGTTCGTGGAGACAAAAGTCCTAACCGGTATAATGAACGGTCATGTATCACAATTTTGAGGCGTGTTACTATGCTTGGAACAGATTAGATTAGAGAAGGAGTTTTGATCAATCTCAATTTCCTGCCCAACCCGCAGACTGAGGAATGAGGCGAAAGCGCATAACGTACATATGGCACCAGAGACAGGGAAAAGACTAACAGCGGCGTGTTAATGAAGGGTTACTAAGGTTAGGTTGCAGCATTAATGAGAAACGAAAAAGTAGGGAAATGAGCCAAAGCATACAGCACAGATAGGAGAATTATTATTATTTCGTTTTCTCCGGGACGATTTTCTTTTCATTTACCATGGTTGCAGTCTTTCAGAACTGGCCTTTGGTTGACCATTTGAGTTGCTTCATCTGTGGAATAAAAAACAAGACATTATGAGCGAGGGTAAGACTCAGAATGACAGACAGACGAACGCACCTCTGGGACGGTATATAGGACGCGTACTGTACAAGCAAGTTTTCTCCTTCTTTTTTTCCCTCTTTCTTTAGTCGTATAAGTATTTCCAAAAGGGTGCAGACTGATCTATACTACCGCGTTGAGAGGATTGTTTTTTTTCTCCCCGTCACGGAGGAGTTCATTCCCAGTTCATCGTTTGATATACACCACGTGCAGATCTATGGATTAATCTCACTCCAATGATTCATATTACTCTTCTACTCCGCAGGCTTAAGACTGATTCCTCTCCGCCGTCGATTTATTAGCAGCATCGGTTTCTTATTATTATGAGGTTGTTACATGTTTTCTAAAACTGTGCAAGAGTGTGTGTATGTGTGTGTGTGTAAACCAGATTTCTACATGCGAGTGCTTTTGTTCCTGTGCAGGTGCAAAAACCTCATATAAAGACGACGTGGCTGCTCGCGAAGACGTCGCGTGGCTTCTATTTTTGTGGTGAAACATGAAAACGAGTGTGCTAATGTGTGTGGCGCGGAGCAACAGGAGGCATGATGTTAGACCTCGGTCCCAAAAAAAAAAAAAAAAAAAAAAAAAGTGCTTAGCAATATTCAGACTGAAAGGACTGAAAGAGTTGTATCGTTTACGAGAGCCTGGTTTTGCGGATGTACTTGAATTTAAGAATAAATCCTAGAACGACTTAAGACGTACTTTTAAAACCGTGTCCGATGTCCAAGAGTTAACGTCAACGATTTGTTTTCAGATGCGATTTATTTGATTTGATTGAAAGAAACCGACGGCTATAACAAAGTTTCAAAACATGAACAATTTGAAGAAACCGGAGTCGACGCCCCTCCGCTTGATTCTCTCAGCATTCAAATGGACATGGGCCTGGTCGGGCCAGATACTGTAGGATCTCTTAGGAGGGAAAAGAGGGGTGGGATTCTCGCTCTCTTACATCACTCACAGGGAGTTTTCACATCAAGCACGGTTGATTTGTACCCTGCTCTCGTTTTTTGTTCTCCGTTCTCGGGTACACTTGCGTATTTGCTTCCTGCTCCATTTTCAGGTCTGACTGGATCAAGCGTTCTCACTGATCAAAATGAACCAGACTTGGGGAGGCTTCAAGTCTTCTCTGATGTGATCCCGAGGCCCTAATGTGAAAACGCCCACAGTGTCAATAGTCAATCATGGGCGTCTGTGACCTCAACCTAGCGAGATGAGGTGGATACCACAACGGTGTGTGAGCAGCAGTTTTATGCAGTTTGACTGTGTGTGTGTGTGTCAGCCTGCTGCCCTACCTGTTGGTATCGGTTTCTGATCGGGGAGTGCCTTAATAAGCCCGGTGGGAATTGGACACAAAAAATAAGGGAGAAGGAAATTGGCAGAAGAGGTCGAGGTCAGCATAGAGTCGGAAGGTGGGAATCAATAATGGTTGACTTGGAATTTGTTTTTCGTCAAGCTCGTTGTCTTCTTATGGTGTTCTGTCCAAACAGTCTACCTATGAAAACGTGCTACCTATAGTTGAAAAGTGGGAACTTTATAATTATTACAATGTTTGTAGTTTTATACATGTAAATATGGTTTTGCTGCACAACACTCATGTTCTTAGAGCATGAACTTCTAACTAACTCCTGCTGTCTTAATCATGTTTTACATAATATATATATATATATATATATATATATATATATATATCAGGGCTTGACATTGGCACCCGCCCACCCGCCAACTGCGGGTAAAATTCGGCTGTGGCGGGTAATAACTTTAGTCTC
>JAQMYL010000007.1:3853596-3873736 GCA_030014365.1 Clarias pachynema | reverse complement strand
TATATAAATTTTTTTTAAACAGTTGCTCTTAATTGTTACTCATACAGTAAAACCAACAAAATGTCAAAATAATGTTGTTTATGAGGATTTAATATTCTATTTATATAAATGTATTAGTATTTAATAAGTGTTCGGAAGCTAATGCAGATGTTCCAACACCTCTGAAGACTTCTTTAATTCGATTAAATTCTATTTATATAGCACTTTTAATGATGCTCATTGTCACAAAGTCGTTTTACAGAATTAAAAGAAAAGTAAGGAAATGAGTATGATTGTCGAGGGCAGCGGGGGCAAGAAACAAAACTCCCCGAGACGGCAATAGGAAGAAATCTTGAGAGGAACCAGACCGATCTCACACTTCTTCACAGGACCATCAGCCCCCGACCCCACCCAGCCGTTTTCCGTTTGCCTTACAGGACCATGAGGTCATGAAGTTACCCCTCAGAGTAAATAAAGGCGCGGCAGATTAACAGCTACCAGAAGGAAGCAAGTCTTCCAAGGGTTTGTGTCCTTTCTCCTTCAGCGATGTACTGCTTTACTTTTAGCTGCATTTCAGCTGATTTATCTGAAAAGCAGGAAGGCGTACTGTAGTTCTCAAACGGCTCCAGAAAACGATGCGGTTAAACTATAGATCTTGGAAAGCTCTGTGACACAACAACAGAAGAGGTGATTGGATCAAATCCCTTGAAAATATATTCATTTATTTTCATCTTGCAACACTTAATTTTATATATATAAAGTGAAGAACTTCCAGCCAGTAGAATTTTTTTAAATTACGGGGCAAAAATTGGGCTGTCAGGTTGGTTGCAGATGACTGCACCTCTGCATGTGTGTGTGTGACTTCCTGAACACATAAGGATGGGGCTGGATTCACTCAGACCCGGGAGTCACAGCGATCAGAGCAGGCCCTGCTGGAAGCACTCGGCTCTGTAACCAGCTGTGACATCAGCCAGCCGGCATGAACGTCAGGACCAGACAGCAGTCATAATAAAAGGAGTAGAAGACGTCCCAGGCCTAACCTTTCAGAGGGAAGTAAAATGGGTCCCAGAGGCTCCATACCGGCTATACTAACACGGCATTATGCATTCATACTGCCCACTTGACGGGAGCGGTCAGGCCGAGATTCACGGCGTCGGAGAGCAGCGCAATATGGCAGATAGATTGTGAGGGCTTTAAAGAAGAGATTACTGAAGAAAGACTGAGGGGCAACGAGGGCTGCATGTCAAACGGGAGGTATAGCGAGTGTGATGGAGGGGAAGTGGAGATGACGTGATGAAAGAAATGAGACTCACCTCGGGGCCTAGGTGCTCTCTTCCTTCGCCCTCTGAAGGCGTCTCCAGATTGCAGCGCTTCGAGCAGACTGTCCATCACTCCGGTCTGATCGTTTTCTATAAAGAGAGGGAAAGAAAGAAAAAGAAAGAAAAAAAGAGAGAGAGAAAGAGGGAGAGGTAATCAGATGCTGCTTTCTTTTTTTTTTTTCCATTTCGCTTTCATGTCCTTGAGTGAGAGTTACCATAGCAAAGCCCGCTGATTCAACAAGCCAGACCATGAACAGTACATCAGAGTGCAAAGCCTGGCGATTTGAGAAGCAGACAAGCCCTTAACTGACTCGTACATCACCTACAAGCCGCTCGCTCTAAACAAATCCACTGCGTTTGAGCTTTTCTTGGCCCTCTCATAAAAAAAAAGGGAGGGAAAAAAAAAAAAAAGGATCCAGAGTTGTTAACCTGAAGCCACTGGCTTTTCTGCAGCCGCAGCCTCCAGAGAAGCGATCGGTCCAGGTGGACACTACAGACCTTGAGGCAGAATAGAGCCACACTGGGCTTAAGCCTGCAACTAAATCATCACTGACTACAGCACATCCCTCCGAATACACACACACACACACACACACACACACACACACACACACACAGACAGACCCCCAAACTCACACACAGCTTACCGGGGGAGAAAGAAAAAGAGGAAAAACAGAAAATAAATCTGACAGGAAAGTGCTTCACTAGGTTTTCAAAAAGTGTTTTTCAGCCGTGTGCAGAGGAACAGAGGAAGGCTTGTGTGTGTGTAGCTTTGACAGTGTAACCTCACAAATCAATTCTTTGGTATATTGATACTGAACTTGTAGAAGGAAAAGAAATGTACGCGTATACATATGCACACAAACACACACACACACAAACGATGCCTCATTGTTATCTGTATATGACAATAAAACTTGAAACTTGAAACAAACTGAAATATACACACACAATCACAATGGTGGGAAAAAGACTTAATGCTCGAATTGTGGATTGCGTTATGGCTTTCTTACTTCCAGTTTGTGAGCTTCTTGTCATTTAGGGCTTCCTGGAAAAAACAATGCGTTGACTATTGTGTGGAGAAAAATAACAAGCTTATGTGGTTTCATTCATTTTTTCTTTTTTAAAAATTTTTTTTTATAGTGCTTATCCTGTACAGGGTCACGTGGAGGTCATGACTGACTGGACAGGGTGCCAATCCAATGCCAAATTTAGGAATGCCAGTTACCCTAAATCTGCATGTTTTTGGACTGTGATGGGAAACTGGAGTATCCTGAGGAAACCCCACCAAGCACGGGGGGAACATGAAAACACACACACACACACACACACACACACACACACACACACACACACACACACACACACACACACAGGAAACGGGAATCGAACCCTCGACCATGGAGGCGCAAAATTCTGGGAGAGAAATGGAGAAGTTTTTCTTTTGCGCTTACACCCATCACGGTCCAATATTCAGATTATTAACGTAATAAACGACTAGTAGAACTACTATGACTTTTGTTTACCTGACAACACTGAGCTAGATTTGTAGCAGTTAACTAGTTTCCTTAAACTCCATCGTAGCGCAGAAGCATCAAGGACACTTTCACAGTTAGTATCAGAAAGTAACTATAAAATGTTACTCTGATATGCCTTTGACACGCATATACAATGTAAAGCATATGAATCCACTTTACTAAATCTGTCCACTTTCCCCACACTGCCATCATGTGACCAAAAACCACACGGAATTTAATATCACAGTAAAATGTAACAGCGCTGTCTCTGCGCCTTTAAATCGCGAGGGGAATCCCGGACGACATTTTATCAGCTGTTTTCCACTGTATTGGACTGTGAACTCTGTTTTGCTGAGGATTTTCCGAAATTAGGATTATTCACCATCAGGACGGCTTTACAGGACCGACATTGAGGTGACTCATTTCTCCCGCACTCTCACATGCGCACACATACAATATACCAGGACTTTGGACATTTTATACATTCACTTACACACTGGAAATATTGTATATAATTGTAAATATTGGTATCTGGTGCACTGCAGTGTCTATTTTTTGCATAATACATGTGAGCTACTTTCGTGATTCTTTTCACATCTACAAATATTCGTAATACAGGGACTACCTGTAGCTAAAATACAGAGCTGGAGGAACAGACGATGAGGAGTTCCTGTCTCTCTGTCCTGCCTCTCTGGTGTACACTGACGCAATCCGGATCGGAATTGAAAATTTAGGCATTTGTTTGGAGAAGCGCCGTGAAATCCTACAGTTGTGCATGCGTTCTCATTTTTTATTTAGACTCGAAGGCTGAGCTCCTCTTCACACTGTTTCACATGGCTAAGGGAGATTCGTAAAAGACAGACTCAACGGCTGAACAGTTCCTACTCTGCATTTCAGCAACAGAAAGCAATCACTGAAAGAAAGAAAAAGACAAAATCAAATACCCCTCTGTGATACTATGGCCGAAGAGAAAGATGAAGACTACGTGACGTCTCCAGAAGCTGCTCAGAATAAACAGTTAATTATCACATAGATTTTGCGCAAATTATTCATCAAATTATAGTTTTCAATCTACCGCATAATTAACAGCCCACACCAATCAGCATTTCGTTACATTTTCTGTACGCTAAACCAAAAGGTGTTTATCACATTTTTTTCCTGCGGGCATAATTTATCTGCCTGTTATCCATGAATATAACACTCCATCAGTAATTTCTCTTTCAAGACCTCCCTTCTCCTCCTACACTACTATGTCACGCTCCTTTCCATAGGTGTTAATTACATGGGTCTGGGTCATATTGGTGAGGGGGGAGGGGGGTGGGCAAATAATACAGTGCAGGTGAGCCTCAATCAAGAGCAATTCTTTAAATGTGCAGCAGAGAGAGAGGGGGGGGGAGGGGCAGGATAGATAATTGTGGGGTAGAAATGATATTCTACTGAGATATACAAATGAATCAGCGATTAAAAAACTGCTCCTCTCAAAACATGTTGGGCCGCCTGTATAGCTACTGAGAATAAGAATATCTATCCATCCATCTATCCATCCATCCATCCATCTATACATGCATCTATCTATATATCTATCTAATATCAAGCAATCAAAATGTCACCATATCTCTCCGTCTATCTCTCCATCCATCTACATTTTCAAATAATATCTCCATCTATGTATCTACTATATACCTTTATTCATCTATCCTTCCATCAATAGATTTATCTATCCGACTATCTATCTATCTATCTATCTATCTATCTATCTATCTATCTATCGATCCATCTATCTATCCATCCATCTATTCGACTATCTGACTATCTATCTATCTGACTATCTATCCGACTATCTATCTATCTATCTATCTATCTATCTATCTATCTATCTATCTATCCATCTATCTATCCATCTATCCGACTATCTATCCATCTATCCGACTATCTATCCATCTATCCGACTATCTATCCATCTATCCGACTATCTATCTATCTATCTATCTATCTATCTATCTATCTATGTCTATCCATTTACATTTACATCTACATTGTTAATTAATCTATCCAAATATCAATCCATCTATCTATGCATCTATTAATCTGTCAATCTAGCCATCCATCCAACTATGCATGTATCTTTTCATGTATAAATCCATCTATGCGTCAATCCATCCATTTGTTTATCTACCCATCCTTCCATCAGTCCATGTATCTGTGCATCAATACATCAATCTGTGCATCTATTCATCCAATTATGCCACTATCCATCCATCCATCTATGCTTCTATCTGTCCATCTGTGCATATATCCATCCAACTATCTATCCATCTATGCATTTTCCATCCATCTAGGCATCTAGCCATCCATCTGTGCATCTATGCTTCCGTCCATCCATTTGTGCATATATCCATCCATTCATTTATCCATACATTTATCTGTGTATCCATTCATCCATCTATCTGTGCATCCATCTATCTGTACCTCTATCCATACATCTGTCCATTTCTGCATATGTCCATCCCTCTATCTATCCATCTGTGCATCCATCAATTTATTCATCCATCTGTGCACCCATCCATCTGAGCATATATCCATCCATCTATCTAAACATCTATCCATCCATCCATCTACACGTGCATCCATCCATATGTGCATCTATCCATCCATCCATATGTGCATCCATGCTGATCCCCTACTGCACTGTTCACCCCTGAGGGAGGGGCACAGAGAGCCGAACCCCGCGCGCCTCATCCAATCACAGCACGGTCTGAGAGTGCGGTGCCAGAGGACACCACAATGACACTTCCTGACACACCAAGCTTAGCGCTGTACTCGGCTACACACAATCCAATCCAATCTAATCCAAGCCAATTACTGAGCTCTGTAATCCAGCTTGTACTTCGTGAACGCTTAAACCGGAGAAAAGATAAGGATGGAGGGTAGAGGGAAAAAGCTAATATTTAACCTTAACACCACGGTTGGCTTTTATTACACTGGGTGGGGGTACAGAATGATGGATGGAAGGATGGATGGATGGGTGTGTAGTGGAAGACAAATGATGGAACAAGTCTGAGAGCCAAAAAAAAAAAAAAAAAACAGAAAGAGATGAGAGAGAGAGAGATAGAGGAGGGAGCCTGCTGGGCCACTGATGGAGGAGACAGAAAGGGTGAGGAGAGTTTAATAACAGAGAATGAAGGGGGACATGGAGGTGTGAGAGAAACACATGTGGGATGATTTAGTGGTCAAAAGAAGCACACCAGACTGACCGTGATGGACTGTTGGCTCTCTTTTTTTTGGTACTATTTAATTTACAATTATTTCATTGCTTTAACATGTGCATTTTTACCGTCGACTCAGCTACTTCTCTATAGTGTGTAATTATCCGAAATACAAATCAGCTGTGAAATCTCAGAGCGCTGTATAGACACGTAGCTTAGCGTGATATTGATATTACACCATCATATGGCTCGGGCTCATGATTGATGACGGCAATCGAATCGAATCAAATCAAATGAAATCAAATCAGACTGCAGACACTGCTCCGTGCTCTATGGAAGAAAACAGCATCTTCCTACAACATATGAAACCTGACAAAACCTCTTAAAACTCAGCTCACGCAGTGTGAAGGTATCAGACACGCGCACAGACGTGCGCCTGAAAACACGGCGCTAAAGGCATCATCCTTCCTAAAGTAGCTCCTAAAGAAAACTCGAATAAAACCTGATCAAACCTGACACGAGAGACGCTGACGAGACCCGGGAGCTAAACGGAGACGATAAATACGAGTTGTCCTCATCAGTACGAGCTCTGTAATTATCTCCTCTCTGACCTTTTGCGAATCCCTGTATTGAGATCTTTTCCCTTTCATACCAAAAGCTCACGGATGGATCCACGCAGCCGATCTCGGCTCCCCTACCCGACTTGTGTCGCTCTGTCAAAATGCCAGCTGCCAATCTGATCTGACAGACGCGAGCCGTGGTTTCAGAGTCGTTTTTTAAAATCGTAAAAAGGTCAACTATTCTTGTTCTTCTGACAAAAGGATGAGGATGCTGGTTACTTCTTTAACATGCAAATCATCTGGCAGTCTTTTTGCTGCACCGTAAAATGTTTTCCTCATAACTTTCTACTTCTACATGCATGTAGAGAGAGGAAAGCTTGGATTGGCCATGATTGTGTTTAAAGACAACACAATAATAACTTTTTTTTAATATAATTTTTGCATATACTTGTGCTGCACATTAAAATCTACATTACATACCAACATTAAGCCCCATATGAAGAAATCAAATGTTGGAGATTTTTTTCCATTTTTCATCTTCATCGCTAATGCTGTTAGCTTGTGTTGCTAACCTGACAATAGCTATAAATCTTGACACACTACATCTAGACCAAGGATACATCTGTTATTTAGGTCGTGTTATACTTAGAAGAAGACATAACTGGATATATACAGTAGTATTGATGGGTAGATCACTGATTATATTCAAATAAAAAATTTTTTTGTCGTGTACACGATTGTACCGTACACATTATGATTTGCAGTGAAATGCTAATACGGCTGTAATTGACTCAAAATGTAAACATTACAAATGAAAATATTACACTAGAAAATACAATAAAACTAAAGACAGAATAAAAAGTTTATAAAAAAAATAATAAAAAAAAGGAAATTAAGTATATAAAACAAAACAGAATTGGAATAGAAATGAAAATTATAATTTACAAAAACAAAAGTGTAAACTATTAAGTATAGAAATGAATCATATAGTGAGGGTATGACAGAAGCAGTACTATTTGAACGATTCGAAAAAAGAAGTATAACATGATATAAGACAGTCGTCGATGATAATCGAGTTGATTTCCTGCGACTGATTACGAAGAATTGCATAGAATTTAATCCTATGCAAAAAATTCCTAAAACATGCCATGTGAGCATGTTTTTCAATGCTGTAAAGGAAACATGTACGTGCATAAATCCGATAACCGTGCATGCTCACAACGCGGTTGTATGTGGCTAAACCGAACTAGCCGTATAGCTGAAAGGCTACCAGTGAAACAAGAGTTGTATTTGTACTAAATGCATCGTAACTTTGAAAGATACCGACTCGACTTAGCGGGTTGTTGAATTTAGCTCTGACCTATTACATTGTACTCGTGTTCTGAATAACAAACTCCACAGATGGTGTGTTGAGCAGGAACAATTTATAACGAATTGATGTTGGATGAGAAGTCTTGGCTCGGAGTCTCCGCTCTAATTCATCACGAAGGTGTTCTATCGGGTTGAGATCAGGACTCGAGTGCAGGTGCGGACCAGTCAAGTTCTTCATCAGCGTCTTTATGGACCTTGCTTTGTGCACTGCGGTCATGTTGGAACAGCGAAGCTCCGTCCCCAAACTGTTACCACAAGGTTGTGAGCATGAAATTGTGACTAAAACATGACTGTGCACCAGTGCACAAAGCGAGGTCCGTTAAAAAAAAGAAAAGAAAAAAAAAGATCAAAGAAGTTGATAGTTGATTGACTAAAACTGATGATCGAATATGAAATGGTTACCGACTTCTATCACTAACGTATATGTACAGTATATGGTGGTGCCTCTGGTAAGGGTATGTCGCTACTATAGCTCTGCACTGCTAATCTGCTAGCAAAGTGACTCGGCACAATTACAATTCTAACAATGGTTCAACATCAGAGCGAACAAGTGAGAAAAATTTCTTTTTTTCAAGAACCTGAAAAAGGTTAAGCAGACTGATAAACGTGGCAGAAATGTAAATTTAGGAAATCTGAAGCTGTTTGCAAATCCACACACATTCAGGTGATTTCTTCTTCCTTGAGAATGTTCTTTGTTCCTCCCCTAGCCACTAAATTCTATACTGGGTGTGCTCTCTGACAGTCAGGGTTCAAAGTTCAGCACTTGAGGGATTCCTCAGGATCCGCCATCGATCCTCCCCAGAGAAAGAAATCGCATTTTTAACCCGTGGTTTCTAATTTTGTCTGATCCGATGCCTCAAAGAACAGGCATTACTCTTTCTCCTGTCTGCTCTCTCTATCTTCAGCTCCACATTCATTACCTTATGTGTGTGTGTGTGTGTGTCCTTCTCTAAAAACGTGTAACAGAAGTAAAAATAGTGCAGAGCATCAGTCTGTTCAGCTATTTTTCATGCAAAGTTCTTGCAGAGCTCGAAAACGCCGTAGTATCTGCTTGTGCACGGCACTGCGCCCACTGCAGGTGGCTCGCGTTACTGCAGCGTTTTAATTGACAGTCACCGTGGAGACAAAGCGGGGAGGTGGCAACAGTAACCTGGAAACAAAAAAGCTCCCATTTGTGCTACGACTGATTTCTGACAGGAGGGAAGAGAAGAAGCTTAAAGCAGACAGACAGCATTAAATGTGTGAGAAAGAGAGAGAGAGAGGGAGAGAGAGAGACAGAAAGAAGGATCGTGTGTGTGTGTGTGTGTGTGTGTGTGTGTAAATGGCGTAAGGGTAAGGCAGCAAGAGCATGACCAATGTATTTGTAAGTACAAATTGGTAATTCTTTTCATTAAACCCCCTGTGGGAACAAGGCAGACTTTATACGTTTTAAATTGATCCATTAAGAGTCAGAAGAGTAAAGCACAAGGTTATAAATATAAGAGCTGTGGCTCGCGAGTAGGGACAAGGACACAGATGCCATAAAGCACTAGTTGTGTTTTTTCCTCATCACCACGCCGACTTAAGAATGCACGTTTCTGATCAGCACCGTTAATGTCTGTATCCAAGGGTGTGGCTAATGGAATTCTTGGCTGCTGATTGGTTGGAAGAAGAATGTCACACGGACGTTCCTTTCTTCTCTAAGAGCCTTGCTTCAGGGCGACGGTGACACCGGGTCTTGATCGGTCACCCAGAATAAACGCCTGGACTCGCAGATTAAAAGTCTGACGCTCCATCCAGGCTCTGGTTATTCACATCATATCACACAGACGGAAAGTGTAAAGAGTATAAATCCCAAAAAGTAGTCGCATCGTTTATCAGCAGCAACGTCATGTTGAGCTGATGCTCTTACCCTAAGCGACTTTACAGACGTACTCTGGAGAGGCTGGGCAAGATTGCTTAAAGAACTCAGATACAGGTAGTCTCCGACTTACGAACACTCGAGTCACGAATTTCCGTAGATAAGAACGGACCGCGGTTCTACGCACAATCGTAGATGCGAACAAATCATGGAAGTAGCTCATTTTACTGTATTGTACAAAAAAATAGACACGATATTTACAATTAAATACAACAGTTTCAGTGTGTAAGTAAATGTAAAAAGTCAGGTATGTGTGTGGTGTTGAGGTGCGGGAGAAATGTGTCGGCCTCACCGGTGATAGATGATAGAAAATGGCCGTCCTGATGGAGAATAATCCGAACACTGTTACATAGGACTACGGATTCTGTCCACAAGATGTGTAGGGAAAGGGGACAGAGATTTAGTCAGGTGGCTTGCTATGCTTTACATTGTATATTTGTGTCAAAGGTGTATAAGACTCACTTTGTCGGACTTAAGAACAAATCCGACTTATGAACGTAGCTCCTGGAACAGAACTCATTCGTAAGTCGGGGACTACCTGTATTCAGAGAGCTACGCCTTCCTTGTACAGTGAGAGCCGGTTGGACCAGTTGAACGATGCTAGCAGATCAGAGGGAGTGTGGTGCAGACCATGATAGGGGCGTGATACGTGCTCTAAGGTGGGTGGACGCTGGTATTGTATAGGGTGATCAGATCTGCTCGGGGCCTGCGGCTTCTAGTGACATCACACAATATGGCAGAGCGTATTGAGCTACGATGGCGTGGCATCTTGCGACTGACTGTGTGTCGGAGAGAATGGAGAACGTTTACCGAGTGATATTTCTCATAAATTAAAAAGAGCAGAAAGGTAATGATTTGGAAGACAAAATTATGTCATAGTGTGAATTAACGTTCCAGTAGCATTAATTTCTTTTAAATTAAAGAATAGATCAACCAAACATCAAACATAGGATGTAGCCGAGGAGAGAATTTACACATTTATTTAAAAAAGGTTTAGAGGAAACAAAAACATCACCAGCGTACATGCACATATTATAAAAAAAAATACACTTAAGCATGGTTGGTTTATTTAGATTAAAAAAATAGAATAACATTATCTAAGGTAAGGTTATATAGCATATCGTGCGACGAGGTACAATGTACGCACATCACTAGTAGGTACAGGAGCCCAAGCACACCAGGTACCTACAGTATGCCTATAACTACAGTACGTCTGTACAGTTTATATCTTTATTTATATTTTATTTATCTACTTATTTTCAATTTGAGGTTGTTTAAACTATTTAGACTTCATTCATTTGAATCATATAACTAGTTTGTGAGGACTGTTCCACTGGAACTCTTTAAAGAAAAAGAAATTAGAAAAAAAAAAAACAGAAAGTGCGTGCCTCCTTATTAATTATTAATAATTAAACAATTATCAATGAACATGTTTTATTATTAGATAGGAAAATCGTGCTGAATTTGCAACTATCTGCATAATTATGTACAAAAACATTTAGTATTTCCATATATAACTTAAAAAATTAATAAATAAATAAAATAACAGGAAAATATATGCATGGCTGAAAAGAAAAAAAATATAGTACAAGACAGACCAGTTTTCAGAATGAAACTGAAAAACCTAATGTACGCTCCTGGGATTTGCATAAAAATAGAAAGGAACCTAACAGCAAAACCTAACAGCTGTTTTCTTATAAAACTACACAAATCTGTGTCTAAAACTCCTGATTTTAAGCAATGAGTTTTCACTCCAAATATTGACTGTTTATTTTATTACTCTTTATTGCTCTTTATAGAAGTTTCTTTCATGCAGAAATGTTTTCAAAAGCATCTTTTGCTTATGCCATATTTTTGTATGTGCTCAAGACTTTTGCACAGAACTATAAGTAAAACAGTTGTTAGGTTTTACTGAGCATGCTGGAGAATGAGTTCTTCTGGTAACTTTGTCACACAGGAGCGTACATTAGGTTTTTTGTTTCCATCTGAAAACTGGTCTGTCTTGTACTATATTTCTTTCTTTACAGCCAAACATATATTCTCCTGTAATGTTATTTATTAATTTTTAAGTTATATATGGAAATCCTGAATGATTTCGTACATAATTATGCAGACATGATAAACATATATATAATAAAATTAGTAATTAATTTCGCCACACCAATTTAATTACATTAATTTGAAAAATGTTTGGGGGGGGGGTTAACAATAATCACTGCATTTACAGAAGAAAGATGGTATCAGCCGAGCTTAAGACGGATGCAGAATCTTGTAGCATACGACCTGGGGTGTGCAAAGTACACAAGTCCTGAAATCTTCTTGAGGATTTCGCAGAAATGTGAAGTTGCATTGTCGCTAAACAGATTGATCAGCCTTTTTAACGTTTTTCTTCACGAGGGCCGTTGTTGCAGTTCAATTACTAAAGAACTGTCGCTACACTTGGACACAAAAGTAAAAAAAAAATATTAAAATGCTTTACGACCCTGTATACAGGATAAAGCGGTACAGGCGATGAGTGAGTGATATAAACGGTGTAATGATGTGACTGTCAGTGTGTTCCAGTTGTCCCTTAAGCCCCACTGCTTCTACATTCTTTATTCAGAGTTTCAGAAGGAATGAGCAAGGAAGTGTGAGAGGAAAAGAGAGAGCAGACTAGAACAATAGTCAGAAAGAGCACAGAGATATGAAGATAAAGTATGGGGGGGGGGAGAAAACAAGAGAGAGCGCGTGGACTGAGCGAGAAAGAGCAGTAAAAGTGAGAGAGAGTAAGATTAGTACGATTAGAAGCTAATAGGTGTGAAAGAGATTTGAGATGGAGACGAGCGGGTGTGAGATACGGCGCGGTTCTAACGCAGGAGAGGAAGGAGAGGGTAATCCCTCTTTGAAGCCGACACGACTCGCTCCCGCTTTGATGTTCGCTCCATGTCCTGCCTTTCCTCATTCCCCCTGCTGCACCTGACGCTGTATACGGCTTGCTAAAATCGACAGATGAGGAGCGTCCGCGTCACGTTCCTGGACATGAATACCAATCTGGTGTGACCTGCACGCGCTTCTGTGTCATGGATCTGTAATAATCGTTGTTGAATAGATTTCCTTCTCCGTTGCAATCCGTTCCCGAGTGAGACTGAGAGACGCTAAAAGCGAGCATTGCTCATGCTGCAGGCGTCAGGTAGCTGTTAGGTGAGCGGAATCGTGTGCGGAATCAGAAACGCAGCTCAGCCAGACGCTGTGACACGCTCTACTTTCTGTCTGCTTTCTGAAAACACAGCCCCTTCTTCGGTTTCGTCCGGTCGAACACTACTGTTCGGTGTGTTGACGTATATATTGAAAGATAGAAACAGCCATATGTGAATGGTTAAGATCACGATGCAGTTTGCGCTTTATTAAACGTTAATTTAATTGACATTTAATCCAACTGTTCACCTTTTGACGAAATGAATGCATGTTATTTATGGCATATGTTTACGTTCCATCTGTATGCATTAGGTTTCCTCAATTAAGTAGTGAATACAACACCAATCAGTCATGGCATTGAAATCCACTGAGGGCAGAACGGAGTGAATAGCATTGATTATCTCATTAGCATTGACACCTGCTAATGTTTGAGATATTCTAGGCAGCATGCGAACAGTCTGTTTTTTTTTTTAAAGGTGATGTGCTGCAAGCAGGAAAAAAATGGGCAAGTCAGACTTTGACGAGAAACAAGTGACATATGTGATGTCTGGATGTCTGGGTCCGAGCAACTCCAAAAACAGCAGGTTTTGTGGTGTGTCCCTGCTGTGAAGTGGTTAGTTCCTAACACAAGCGATCCAAGGAAGGACAAGCAGCGAACTGGTGACAGAGTGATGGACGCTCATGGCTCACTGATACTGATGTCCACAGGGAGTGACGGCTATTCTGTTTTCTTTCCCCCTCGATACGACAGGAGAGCTTCTGTAGCACAAATGGCTAGGATAGGAAAGTGTACGAACGCACAGTGCATTGCCGTTTGTTGTGTATGGAGTTGGGTAGCTGATGACCGGTCAGAGTGACCATGCTGTCCCCCATGTCCACTGCCGAAAGCACCAACAATGGACACCTGAGCATCAAAACTACACCATGGAGCAATGGAAGAAGATGGAAGCTTTGATGAATCACTTTTTTTTTTTTATTGTGTGAGTATGTTAGCTTGCGCAATCAAGCTCAAGAAGATGAGCCGGCAAAGAGTGTGATGATCTGCTCTGGGCAATTCAGTTCAATTTTATTTGTATAGCGTTTTTAACAATTGTCATTGTCACAAAGCAGCTTTACACAATCAAAAGAATTATTTAAGTTTTTATGTAATGTGAATGTGTATGATCCAAAATGGTCAGATAGTCCCTGATGAGCAAGCCGAGGGCGACAGCGGCAAGGAAAAACTCCCTGAGATGGCAATAGGAAGAAACCTTGAGACTCAACAGGGAAGCCATCCTCATTTGGGTGTAACAGAAAGCGGGAATTGATCTGCATTCATACTGTGTGGTAGGTGGCAAACAGGTTGGAGGCTGTTATTGGAGGCTCAGGTAGACTTGTAGGAAATTCCAGTCCTGAACTATCAAGCAAATGCAGTCAAGTCCTCAGAGAAACAGCTGTCAACATCAGTCGAGGGCAGAACCGTCTTCATGGTAGAGTGAAACCGTCCCAAGACACCAGACGCATCCCATGATGGCGTTCATGAAAATGCTACTTTGACACCTACCTAAACGTTACTGCAGACCGAGTACACAACTCTTTATTGCTCCTAAAAGGCGGCGTCCTCTTTCAGCAGGATAATACACCCTTGCGAGACTGCAACAACTCCCTGAGGAGTAACGTGAAAGAGTTCAAGGCGTTGACGTGGCCTCCAGATTTTTGGATAGAATAAAGAAACTTGGAGAGCATAAAGAAACTGCAGTTAATGTCTTGGTGCCGGATACCACAGGACATCTTCAGAGACCATCTTCAGTGGCAAAGAGTGTGATGCCTTGACAGATCTGAACTGGTTGGGTTTCCCCAAGGGGGAGCTACAGTACGTACTGTAACATCAAGCAGGTGGTTTTTATTCTTACCGTATGCCTGGTTGATGCATACGTCATAAAGGAATGTTTTCGAGAAAAACTCTTTCCATGGTGGAACTTCCGGACGTTTTTGTGCTAGGTATGCACGGTCTTACCGTACAGTATGTATCTTAGCCATGTTAAGAGTCAGAGATGCTGAACCTTGCTTTCTAGGTAGGACTGGGGGAAATGCCGATGGAATATCAGCATAGGAGCATCTTTTATCACGATACACTTTTCCAAGATATCATGGTGTAAATAGCAGAGGCAGGGAAATATTTCTAAAGTAAAAAAAAAAAAAAAAGTACAAAAGTCAGTTATTTCTATAATATAAGATGTCTTTCATGATGTACAAAGGCTTGCTCATAAACTGCCAGCACTATCGGAGCATTATCCTTTAAAACAAAACAAAACAACAAAAAAAATAACCCTCGACAATTGACATGTCTGGGGAAAAAGAAAAAAAGCAACAAAAAAAAACGGCTGTGGCAGAATAAAATGATTATGGTCCATTAATGTTTGAATGTGAACTTTTAAATAATTACAGAATAAGTGAGAAAGAGAGAGAAAGAGAGAAAGCAATCACCCTGAGCGTGCTGGAAGCTGCTATAAAGAGCGAGAAAGAGAGAAAGAGAGAGAGAGACATTAATAGAGACCAGGCTGGCTGACCCTGTTAAACACTCAGCCTCTGATTCTTTCTCTTTGCCACACATTGTCTGCCCTGTCTCACCTCCCTCTCACTCCTGCAGCCACGTCAAGCTGTTCCAAATGCAGGTGACTTCTTTCAATAAAACATTTTTTATAATTTTTTTTGCTCCTTTTTATCTGTCTGAATCTTCCTACGAACTAGTTCTATGCGGAAGGGTAAGTAAATGCTGATGTATAATCTGTCAGCTGCCAAACACACCCCCCGAGGAGTGCACCCTGGGCCATAATGCAAGGGATTTGTCACACAGTAGGGTTTGCCGACAGAAAAGAGAAAAACAAATCCCGAAATGTGTGTGCATAAAAAAAACGAAAAAAAAAAACATGCTTTTAAAAGGTAGCATGCGGATATGCTTTTAAAAACAACCATAATGTTTAGAGAGAGAGAGAGAGAGAGAGAGAGAGGTAGGCGATATGCTGCTTTATTATTCGCAGGATAATAATGCATTCAACAGAACACATGAATGAAGAGGAAAAACAAAATGTTCCTGAACGGTTTTGTAAACGTGACACAAGCTATAATAAGATGTAGCTTTTGTCACTACAATATGCGTCTCTCGCTTCCACCCACAGCCCCACACTGAGATCTCGAAGCTTTCGCTGCAGTGTGTGAAACAATATGGAGAAGTGTTAAGGATCTGGGTTCTGACTAAAAAAAAAAAAACATTACAGGGCAGAGAGAGAGAGAGAGAGAGAGAGAGAGAGAGAGAGAGAGAGCACCTGCGTGTTGTCCTCATGCCATAATTATGCGATAAAGTGCGATTAAGCGCGCCGTTATACAGCGTTTCAGCACGGCTGTTAGTTGGAGATAATTGCTGGATAACACTGTGTAGCGCCCCCTACTGTCCATTAGCAGGAGACTAATTTCATTACAGACTCGGCTTTATATATAAATAGTACATACGCATCGATATCAATGGGGCCTCCATGGATCACACTTGTTGCACGTCTGACAAACGCTTATTCGGATTCAGATTCGGGTATTTTGGAGGCCAAGTGAGCACCTTAAACTCTCTGCTGTTTCTGAACACTTCTGGAAACACGGCGTTCCGGAGGTGAGTTCTTTAAGGGGGAATTTCGTACTGTGAAGCACATATTTCCATAGGAAATAATGTAAATGCAGACAATCCGTTCCAGTCACCCAAACATATTACCAACATTACCAATCATATTTTCGCCTTGTAAAATGATTCAAATATTTAGAAAAGACCAGCATTGGAACGTGAGCCCTTCATTTCCTTCTCCCTTATTCTTCTCTTTTAATCATCCTGGTACAAGCTAATATTACATTAGAATTGGGAAAGCTTTTGTCTTTCTTTTTGTCTAACAGTCTGCCGTTTGTGTCCAGGAGTTTTAAAGCAAACTATCTGTATTTACAATCATAATGATGTCTCCTTATCGTAGACTTTGACAATAATACTTGTACCTCCTCCACAGTGGTCTGAAAGAGTTTGTCTATATAAAGAAGAGTTCTTCTATATATAATATTTCCCAGCTGAATTAAAAATGCTGCAAGTGCACATTAGTTCAGTTTCTCTATTCTGAAGGAAGGCCCTACTCCACTGAAACTGCAGTAACTGTCCTTTGAAAAATATCTACTCATTTCTACCAAGGATTAGCCCTGTTTGAAAATGTACTCACATAAACACATTGCCCTTTATCTCTTTCCTACTCAAATTTAAGGTGAAAGCCATAAAGGTAAAAGCTTAGAATAAAGTTTCAGTTCTTTCACTCCTCACTCCTCTATACGCACTATTCCATATGCGACACAACTGCTCCATAATTACTACTAATGAGTCGTGGATATTGCTCTGCATTAAAAGATGCCATGTACAGTACACCGATCAACATAACACTATGACAGTCTGCCTAATATGGAGTAGATGCCGCCCCTTTTGCCACCAAAAATATTGAATTATCCTAATTTCGGAAAATCCATCACAAAACAGAGTTCACAGTCCAATACAGCGGAAAACAGCTCAAAATAGAAAGAAAACTGAGACAACATAGATTCCCCTCAGACAAGGGGGGAGAGGGGGGCAGATTTAGTCAGGTGGATTGGTATGCTTTACATAATATATTCGTGTCAAAGGCATACAGTATATAAGACACACTTTGTCGGACTTGAGAACAAATTCGACTTACGAACGTGCTCCCGCAACGGAACTCGTTCATAAGTCGGGGACGAACTGTAACATGGATATTTTTACAACGCAACTTCACCAAGTGTTTAAGTGAGCTCCGATCACGCCCATCCATGATTTTTTTTCTTTCTCTGCACATTTCTGCAAAGTTGATGGCTCAGCTCAACTAGCCTTCCAGGTTTTAATAATACCTTGGACAGTTTTTAACCTAATTCCAGTCATCTCCTTAGTGCTTAGAATCGTACCATGTAAAACAGACATAAAACAACGAATGCGGAGATGGCTTCCTAAGAGACAGTTGAGATGTACCAGTCAGAGCAGAGCGGAAAGTGATTTGTGTTAGCGTGTGAGTGTGTGTGTGTGCATCAGATAATCAGTTGTATGCACTCGTGCAGTGTTACTGGTGTACAGGCCTGATCAGCAGAGAGAATGGGGAAATTGTTTTTCGCTAACCGTGTGCATGGCTGATTCTCTAACCAAATCACAGCACAAATATCATTTCCTTTTTCTTTTTATTCTATTACCTCCTCCACTCAGTCACTTAGAGCGCTGCTTATTGCCTTTCACGGACGCCTGTGTCTGTGTAGATATTGAATAGATTTCCTCTTTCATTATAGTTCAGTCTACAAAGCTTAATACTTGTATAGGATCACAAAACACCGAGTCGTTCTCTGTCACTAATGATGAATGCATCGCTCATGCCACAAGCACTTTTAGTCTGGGGAAACTGATAAGGAACTGTTCCCTGCCTTCTGGCGAGAGCCATTAAGTGATTTTTAGATTTTATAAAGGAATAAAAATCTGGGATGAAGAATATTGACAGAAGCTGATTTATAAGAAAAAAAAGGAAAAAAAAAAGATAAGTCCTCTTTTGGATTGCATGGTTTGGCGGGATGTGTGTGTGTGTGTGTGTGTGCGTAAGATATGTAAGAATATTACAGATATAGGTAAATTTATGCAGTCGGTGACATTTTCGAGAACACAGAACACGACAGGAACATGAATTAAGTTTTAAAAAAAAAATTCAGAATTATATTACAAACCAAACAAACTTAGAAATGTTTTACTTGGAGTAAATTAGGTGTTAGACTAAAAGTATATTTCCATAACATACTCTTCTTTTAATGCAGCCTGAAAAAAATGAAAGCTTTTGGATATCATAAAGACAGTATGGCTAAGTGTGACGGCTTTTTTTTTCAAAATACACCAGGAGCTGCTCTGAGAGCGAGGTCAGATTTTTTGGAATAAAATAAAAATAAAATACACAATGTTGCACTATGCATCACTACAGGAGTGTAGACCTCTCGAGAGCAGCCTGCCGTTTGCCGCATTTCATACTGCAGTCCATCAGTCAAGATTACAACACAAGTCCTTTAGTTTTCTTTAGTAAATTGTATTAAAGTGCGCGTGTGTCCACTGTTCATTTTTTTTATAATATTTTATCATATATATATATTTTTTAAACACTGACTACGGTGATATGGAGCGGACAATGCTGTCTCTTCTTCAAGGGCATGCACTCGGTCTCAACTCGGTGTCGACTGCCTGTTCAGCCTCTTACGTTTAAAAAGACTCAGGAAGGGAGAGAGAAAAAAAAAAGAATGATCCCTTTGAGATGTCCTCAGTATTGAATTTATGTTTTTCACCATTATTAAGTCTATTGTTACATTTTTAAAAAAAACATCTTATGAAATATTATTAAGCACAAATAAAATGTCACCGTAGTTACGCACATCAAGTTAGCGATGTTGGTGAACAGGATACGCAAAACAAAAAGTTAAACAATTAAATACATATTTATTTATTTTGGAGCCGGTTTTAGGGACGATGATGCAGTTCTGTTTGTGTACTTTAACACTGTTAATTAAACCACAGTTTGAAAAACCGAACTGTACTTCCAGCTCACTTTAACACTAATAAACATTAAAGCAGTTTATACTGTACACCTGCACAATCTGGTCTGGAGACATACAGCTACTATAGTTGTGTTAGCGGTTTAGCTAGTTAAATGAGACGAGTGGCTACTTTGCTCCTGCCTGTTATGACTGCCGGTCATGGACGTGGTAATGACGTGGTAAACATAAAAAAAAAACCTCTGGTCACTTAAAAGAGTACAGTGAACTCAAGAATGCGCCAAGAAACCAGTTTGAGATGATTTTAGCTTCATGAAGTGCCGGATGTAAAGAGGCCCAAAGTGCGGCAAGAAAAAAAATTTTTTTTTTGACGCCTACCATCCGAATCAGGCCGGGCAACATTTTTCCAGTCTTCTGTTGTCCAACAGCTTCAGGTTCCTGTTCTTAGCGAACAGAAACGGCACCTGGTGTGGACTTCTGCTGCTCTAGCACATCTGCTTCACGGTTTACTGCGCTGTGCTCAGAGATGCTC
>JAQMYL010000007.1:3795846-3834293 GCA_030014365.1 Clarias pachynema | reverse complement strand
AGGGAGGGTTATGGGTTTAAAAAAAAAAAAATCTTTGAAGTAGATCAAAGTTTTCCTCTCACAAGAGGAGCGACCGAATAGGAAGCTGTCCGCATAAAGGTACAGATGGAGAGAAATCGATGGGCAGCTGGGGAACAGAAACAGAAAGAGAATGAGGAGAGGAAAAAATGAAACAAAAGAGGGGAAAAAACAAACAAACAAAAACAAACAAACAAACAGAACAAAATCTGTGTACGTTTCAACATCAGAGGCTAAAATGTAGATTTCTCGCTAACGTCACACGGTAAAAAAAAAAAAAAGAAGAAGAAGAAAGGTAAACATGCAAGATGAACATGAATCAGAAAAGCACATATACATGTAGATAGATAGATAGATAGATAGATAGAAAAGCACTAAAGACTTGAACACGAAGGCCCGTTAGTATTCAATACATCAGGCATCAGTGTTATTAAACTTGCTTCAAATTAGAATACACGAGCTTTGCATTTCAAATCACTGCTGCCTCGAGTCATATGAAATATTGGCAAACTGTTGCATCTCTTCTCTCGGATATACTTTGGAAGAATTTATAAATAAATAAATAAATAAATAAATAACTACACATGGCTTAGACTTGTTTGTCTGCTGTATCCCATGGGTGCTCGGTCAGATTGAGATCTGGGGATTTTGGAGGCTGGAATTTCAATGGCCTTGGGCTCCTCACCTGCTGAGTCCCAGACGTGACCGGTTGTGGTGCGGCGGTTTGCTCCGGTGCTTTTCTATCGCATTTTTTTATTTTGTCAGCTGCTTTGGCTTGGGTGCCCATGATTCTGTCACCAGTTTACTGGTGTATAAATGATAATTAAATGTTCCTTGATGCATCTGGCAGTGGTGTTACTTGTTGTGGCAGGAACACAACGTGGTGGCCTGATGGTTGATGGTATATTGTATAGTTAGTAACCCAGTGTAAGGATCTATCCGATGACGGAAAATTTAAGCACTTTTGTGAGTCACTCTGTATAAGAGTGTCCGCCAAATGCCTAAATGTAAATGTAAAAATGGTGGTCAGTCCATGTGTGAAAATGATGCCACCAGAACCAGACTTTCACAAATGGCAGGGACGAAAAACTCCATAGATATGATAACCTGGTCAGTTAGAATGTTCAGGTCATCAGCTGACTTCATTTTATTGCAGCATAACGTCGCTGAGTCTAGACCTGAGCGACTGAAGCAACACACTGCCTCCAGAAGCTTGAATAGCATCACGCGCTTCCCTTCTTACCCTGACACGGCCATCGCTCTGGAATAGACTCAATCTGGACTCATCAGATCGCATGATCTTTTTCCATTGTCCAGGAATGGAATGCTCACTTTTTCTGATGCGTCTCACTAACAAGTGGTTTTCTTATGGACACGCAGCTGTTTAGTCCCAATCCTGTGACTCCTCATCACTCTGTGTGTGGAAATGCTCCCAGTTTCTCTATTAAACTTAACTCTGATTTTAACTGTTGATTTTAAAAAAAATTTTAAGGGATCTCCATTCATGATCTTTTTTTTCTGGAACAGCCTGCTTTCCTTCAAAACAAAAATGAAGTGGAAGTCTAAGTCTAACTCTGAGTTCAGGATGTTTTTTTTTTCTTTCTTCAAGTGGTACTGCAAATATTCTCTGACTTTAATGTTGTCTTAAATATTAATCTTGTTTGGTGCACTGGTCTCTCTCACGGTGACAGCTCATCTCACAGCTCATCAAAACTGGTGTGTGTGTGAGACTGAGAGAAAGAAAGAGACAAACAGAGACAGACAGAGAGAGAGAGAGAGAGAGAGAGAGAGAGAGAGAGAAGCCTCAGTGGAGTGTTTAAGTGAGTGCGAGCTGTACTTATGATACGCGGCGTGCCGCTCATGATTTGTGGCTGGCTGCGGGGTGAAATGTTTTTGACAGGAGCGGCTCTCTCTGTCCGACTCGTCTCGTGGCCGTGAAGCTCTGTAACACCCAGTAACTGCACACGCAGGCCTCCAGCCGCGACCCTTGGTACACGCGGCCTCTCGGTCGGCCCGGACATCTCGGTGAAGGATTTGATCTTGTAGCGGCAAACATCATGAAGAGTTCACGACCTTCTCCGGTCAAGAGCGGAATTAGATTTCCTGTTCAGGGTTGTACAGCATGTTCGCTTGGTGAGCGGGTACACCTGGTGTGCGAGCTGCATCGACTTTTGTTCTTGTTTATACACTTAGTTAACCCGGTCAGCAGGTACAGCCGGCGCTCGGGTTGCGTTGACTTTTACGCTTGTTTATACATTAGCCTACGGGTAAAGTCTCTTCATTTATAGCAAGCTGATCTGAGTTTAACCTCAACGCTACGTCAGCTTGTTTCCGTTCGTGAGGCTGAGTGGATTCTTGATTTAGACATGACTCACTGTCAGCTTTTTTTTGTTTGTTTTTGTTTTCTCCACTCAATGATTCCTGTTTCGACTCGATTCGTTGTGTTATCATCTCGTCTGGTGGTCGGTAGCGCTTGGGAGACCCGTCCGGAAATTCTGAAACCCCGGTGGTCAGATAAGTTATCTGTTCGGCGGTGGGCGTGGGTGCTTCGCCTCGGACCAAGGTTACACTGCGATGAATTTTTTTTGCAATGGATGATTCAACTTGAACGGGGCAAAAATGTAGTAAGTAATCGAGTCTCTTAACGCTTGTTCTGTAGGAGACAGCTCTGTTGTGCTAAACTGAACGAGGTTAGGGGTTCAAACCGGACAGGGTGATTCACTCGTACGACGGCCCAAATATTCTGCAATAACTCTTGCTGGGACGAAAGGAATCTGAACAAAACAACGTACAATGTGCTCCTCAGCATACGGAGCTTCGAACACGCCTGGTTGAACGCGAGTTAGCAAAAAGGTTACTTTCGACAATATGGAGAAATGTGTCGCGAGAAACATGGCGAAAATCGAGTCCCTCTTCCCCAGCGGTGTCATTTCGATGGGGCTTTGGCCACCACGGTCGCCGCATCTCACTCGACCAGACTTCGTCCTTTGGGGTACGCTCGAAGGAAAGGTCTAGTGGAACGAACCACGCACTGTGGAAGATTTGAAAGAAAGCATCCAACGTGAAATTGTCCATATGTTCTTGTCGGGGACACTGAACGCAGAAAACAGAGATGAGATCTCTTCCAGCATCGCATGTAATGCAATCTATTCCACATACTATACATCAAGGTACGTAGCGTATTATTTTATTTATTTTTTGGTTCAGATTGCTTCATCATAGCGAGAGTTATTACAGAACATTCGAGGCCTCTTTTGAGTGAATCGCCCTGTACAACTTAACCTACTGTACACCAACACTACTTAACGAGAAAAAAAAAACTTTAGTGTCTACTTAGTCTTGATTATTTAAAAGCTTTATGGATGTGGATGTGGAGGGAGAAAACCAAGACGGATATCCTGTAGGAAGAAGACGCAAACCGAGACACCGGGATACGGGTCACCCAAATTCAGCAACTTCTCCAACAGCAATGAGAGCTTCACTTTTTATCTGAATTATCTGACTACCTCTAACACACAGATACTCGTATATCATAGTTTGTCCTTGCAGCCCCGATGTCTAAGTAGACTTTTAGGATCAGTACACAACAAGCACGTCGTACATGACTTATTCGCTCATGACGGTGGTGGTGGTGGTACGGAGAAGCCGCTGACGGTGCCTCGCTGTGCGTTCGCCGGGCGCTCCTCGGCATCTTGAGGGTGTCCCGATGACAGAACTTTTCTGCTGACGGAGTCCACCTGCGCTGTTGCGGTCTGGTTTACAAAGCGAAACATCTGCTCGCGCCGCCGCATCACTGATGTGATGAACAACACCGGGGAATTACTCGCTTAATGAAAAGTGTGTGTGTGCTTTTCTGCATGGGAGACTTCATTAGGTCTATGAAGCAAGAGAGAAAGAGAGAGAGAGGGTGGATGGAGATTATGTTAACAAGGACATGGCAATGTGAGGCGATGTGGACTTTGAGAAAGAGCGAGAGAAAGAGCGAGAGAGAGAGAGAAAGAAAATGACAGGTCTGTAAAATAAAAAGTAGTACAAGTCAAAAAAAAAAAAAAAAAAAAAAAACAACAATCTGACTTGTCAGCATCAGTGATGCGATCATCGCTCATTAGTCGGGTTTAATAATAGCAACCGTTCCTCTTAGTGCTCCCCACACACTGACCACACACCTTTACACAGCAGCACACACACACACCTGCTAGTTTCACTCACATCACATCTCTCACACACACACACAACCTTAAACTCCTACCACCTGCCAAATCCTAAAGCTCTCACTCCTTCTCTCACTGCAGGACTTTCAAGTGCAACACACACACACACACACACACAACTTATGAAACCGACATCCTCCACTTCGGCGGTAACCAAACAAACCCAAACACACACGGATCAGTGACACATTAGTGTCGGAGCATGTCAGAACACCTACATGACTTGATGGAGCCACACTTGTGTGTATGCTCACACACTTACACATATACACACTTACACACATACACACACAGACACAGGATGAAGCACTCATCTATTCCGTAATGAACGCCGACATGTGCTGGACAGCTCCTGGGACTGAGTCTGACACACACATTAGCGCCAATACCACTCGGAATGAGACCAGAGATGAGACACTAAAACGTGAAAATTAATCCTTTACAAGGAAAAAAGAAAAGAAAAGAAAAAAGTAAGAGTGGGTGTGTGGGTGGGGAGTGGGTGTGTGGGTGGGGCAAACCAAAAGCAGAGGCGTTAAAATATGTTGGTCATCCAACCAAATGAGACAAGGACTCCTGGGATATTCTTGATCCGAACACCTGTACAGGTCAAGCGGAATAAAAGATAAATTAATGAATAAACAAAGTTTTTTTTTTCTTTTTCTTAATTAATGCTTAAGGATTCATTAATTAATTCAGCAATCAGTCAAGTGATGATCATTAATATGATTAATATACTGTATTATTACTGATTGTGAGCATTTTGCATTACTTGAGGTCAATTAGGTGACATCAGGCGAAGAGGTTTGGAGGCTGTGCTACAGTACTTCCAGGTTCATAAGTATTTGGACAGCTAAACAATTTCATATATATATAAATAAAAAAGGTTTAATCCGGATGCAGATTATTTACAGTTATTTACTGTACAGTGTGACGTCTGGAAGCCTTGGACATCACCGCGTGCTGAGCTCCAGCCCTTAAAACACTTTGCTAGAACTTGTGCTGCAGAGAGAACTTCCTTATAGAAACGCATCTACTCTGATCACATGAGACAACTGGTATTTAAACTTGAAGCTGGGAATATAATTCCATTCTTCTTTGTCCGTTAAAACCACCTTTTTGGGTTTTAGGTTCTCCTCATGCTGCCGGGCTGGACCCCATGGGGTGTGACTCTGCACTTTTGTATAAAACTAAGATAGTTTTTTCTGTTAACTTAAAATGTCAATCCGTCTTGTCTCAGCTAGTCACCTAATTAGATTTCTTAGTAAACTAGTTCATTTTTTGTTAATTTATGTTGTAAATTTATGTTGTCTTGTCAATCCGTCTTGTCTCAGCTAGTCACCTAATTAGGTTTCTTAGTAAACTAGTTAATTTTTTGTAAATTTATGTTGTCTTGTCAATCCGTCTTGTCTCAGCTAGTCATCTAATTAGGTTTCTAAGTTAGCTAGTTGTTTTTTGTTAATTTATGTTGTACAGTACATTCATGTTTTAGACCAAACATTTACCTCATATTCGGTTGAAAACTCCTCTTTATGTACAGGTATGTGACACTTCAGGTTAGTTTTGTGCGATGGTCAAAAGTGTGCGGTAGAAGAAATAAATCAGATTTTATCGGTTGTTAAATACCTTATCTTCTTGATCCTTTAACGGGGCTGAGCACATTTTAATCCTAAACACAGTTTTAATGAACACTATCCAAGCTGGCTCCCATTTGTGATAGAAAACCCATGCATTTATTTATTTGTGCTCGCTATAAAACCAAGCTGCTGGCGAAGTTATTTTTAGAGATAGCAGGGAAACTCTGGTGTGGAAATGAAATGAGTCTGAGGGTTTCCTCTCTCTCTCTCTCACTACAACACAGAATCCTCATTTAATTATTCTAAAAAAAAGAAAGTTTTTCCTGAGGCGCGCGCTCCTCGTAAACAAAATCGGAGAGACTGGCCACGTCTCGGCGACTGGACACGATACAGTAATAAACATGGAGCTTATTGACACAGGAACCTGAAAATAGTTTATGCAAGACTCAAATCACACACGTTGTGAGTTCGTACTGTACGTGATGGGTTGCATGTTCTAACACGTTTAAAGTAAAAAAAAAAAAAAAGGGGGAGTGAAATAATTCATTAAGTTGAATTAAGTAGAGAAAATGATGTGTGGAAGAGCCTTCAGTTTTCAGCAAATCAAACACCTGCACACCTGCTAGCTCGCCATCTGGTGTAGAATCAGAAACGTATCTGCGCTGACTGCTAGCGTACTGCAAGACAGCAGAAGTGGAGACCCCGGAGTATGACCACAGGAACACTTTGTGACCTATCGTATCTCGGAGGCGTCCGTCCTGACTTGCTTTTCTGATGTGTTTGTTAAACAGCAGCCGCAGAAAAAAAAGAAAAAAAAAAGCCTCGGTGCTGCATCGTACCCGTCGGTAGCGCGCGTGCTGAGAAACTCTGGGCTGAAGGGCCTCCGTGCAAGATTTCAACAGGAAACACCAGGAGTGCATCAATCACACAATCATACACACAGACAACACAGCCCATGCAGGATAATGATCTCCCCTGACTGCCTCCTTGTCCAGTCAAGTCAGAGAGAGAGAGAGAGAGAGAGAGAGAGAGAGAGAGAGAGGAGCTTAGAGAAGACCGGAGGGTAGGAGCGCAGGTATCAGGATCCAGCAGCACAGAATCAACACCGCACCACGGGAAAGGAAAAAGAAAAAGAAATATGTTTATGAGAATTAAGCGGTATCTAGATAGAAACGTCCTTGAGGTGTTGATATGCGTATGTGGCACGGCGAGATAAGGGAAGTAATAATAATGCAGCAAGTTCTTCATCAGGAAAAAGTAAAAAAAAAAAAAAAAAAAAGTCAGACGTGAGTAAACAGGGAAGCCAAAGAGGTGCTCGAGCAGAGAAGCACCTCAGGCACCGAGAGTGAAAAGTAGAGGAAGACAGAAAGCGAGGATGGATGCAGAATGGAAATGCGGTGTGAAACTCCATCATTGAGCTCATACAAACACACACACACACACCTGCTTGAAGCCTGAAGCATGACCTGCTGACATTTGTGGTTAATAATTAAGACGCACAGCCAGTCTTACAAACGGAGACCTGAGCTCTGATTAAAAAGTGAGTGTGTGCGTGTGTGTGTGTGTGTGCATGCAGTGAAAAGGTTCTGCAAATAAACTTTGTGCTTGGTATATGGAACCATCCACATGTGCATGTGTGTGCGTGTGTGTGGATGTAAAATAAAGGATATGGCCATCTTGCGGTGGAACATGTCATCTCGGTTGTCAGGAGAGCTGAAGGTGTCCAGATCTTTCTCCAGCTGCAGCAGCTGCTTCTCCATCTGCTTCAAACTCTTCTCCAGGTTCTCCGCCGAGACTAGACACAAACACAAACAAACACAAACACACGCGATGTGTGTTTATCAGGAAGCAGCAATACGGGGAAATGACACGCGTAGCACAATTAGCAAAAAAAAAAAAAAAATGCAGATCTGGTAATTAATTTCCGTTTGTTTCTGGATGGACGAGAGAGAGAGAGAGAGAGAGAGAGAGAGAGACAGACGTGAGACCTGAAAACACACTTTACTGACTGGCAGCAAACATACAGGTAGCATTGTTATGCGTGAACTGATCACGGTGGGAAACCACCGGCTGGACTAAATATAAAAAGGAGGAAACGTGACCGAAGTTCAGACTTCACAGGGAAAAGAAAGAAAAAGTAAAAAAAAAAAAAAAAATGGAGGAATAATTTCACACCTAAACCTATTAAAATCTTATCAAGAATTTCAAGGACGTGACCATCATGAAAAGGTCTCTTTTGCGATCAGCTGGAGAGAGAAAACACATCTCAGGAGCTTCAGTAACCCGACTTCACACCTTCTCTAGACGCGTACATTTTGTTCTAATTTGAGCATTATTAGATTAGATTAAGATATTATTACAGTACGACGATCATGTGCATCACGCTACCATATGACAGACACCCAGGTGTGTGTGTGTGTGTACGATAACCACGCTACTGTAAACCGTCCAAGCATTAAGGACCAAGTGAAGCTTTAAAAAGCATGTCTTGTTTTTTATTTTTTTCAGATTCAAGTCGAATAAATAAAAAAAAAGAATAAGAAAAAAAGAAACGCAGCTTAGCTTTTAATATGCACACGGTGCAATATAAAATATAATACATAAGCGTGTCCCAAAAGCCTGTGTACGTCGGGGAAATTAACACCCTGTACATTACATCCATCTAAGCAGAGGATAATCAAGCAAAACTCTATCCCAATGGATATAAATATTATGTAAGCAGTTAAAAACACCATTAAGAACAATTAGGAAACAGACATAAAACTTTTTTTTTTTTTTTTAGGCCCCTGAGCATGCCGGCTGCCCCCCTACACAGTGAAGAGGAGGATGATGATGATGATAAAGGAAGGAAAAGGAGCTCACAGATTAGAGATTCGAGTTCACACCAACATGCCAGACCTTTTACCATTGTCTACCATTTTGTCCCTGATCGATTTGTATGACGGCTGCGAACCTGAACATGCTGACGTTTTTTAGATCTGGCAGGTACCCTCATCCAGAGAAACTCACATTTATCTCATTTTATATACGATTGAGGGTTTAGAGCCTCGCTCGAGGGCCCCGGCGGTAACAGATTGGGCGATGCAGGGAATTAACCTCGCTTCCTTCTCATCAGAAGTCCAATGTCTTAAATGCATCCGGGCAACGGTTGAGAAATGCGTCTCAGAATAAACAACACGTTCAAACTTGGGGGTAACAACAGGAGAAGACGGTGCCGGGCTTCACTTATGTCAGGTAAGACTAGGCAAGGCTCGAGACTGAAGGTATCCTGTCGCCCCGGGGGACGATAAAAAGACGTGTTTAGGACGATCAGAGATGCTCCCCGGGACGCCTCTGGGACAAAAGACACCGCTGCATCTCATCAGCCCCAGCACTGCGAATCCACCCGAGACTGAGGTAAGGACACATGTAGGTTGATAAATTTCATTAATCTATGTGGAAACTCACTGTAGGACGTCTAATTACCTACTAACTCAGCTTAAATATCTAGACAGAGCTGACCTCACCTCGATGGCTCCACAGCAACTGACCGCTAATTAAGCTAACTTGAGCTAAGATAGATAATAAAGCTTACAGCTAAGTTACAGCATTTCACAGCAGAAGAAAAAAAAAAAAACACAACATGGAGTTGTCTGCAGGTATGACTGTGTGTTTTACTCTAAAAAATTTTATAATGAATGAGGTTTTTGACCAAACTATCATTTTATGTTCTATTTCAATCAAAGATGATCTCGGTATGAAACAAAACAAAAAAAACATATACATATATACAGTGGAACCTCGGATTACGAGTAACGCGGTTTGCGAGTGTTACGCAAGACGAGCAAAGATTTTTAATAAATTTTGACTTGGAAAACGAACGAGTCTTGGTTTACGAGTACCGAGTATCATGTATCACGCATGCGCTTCTTGTTTTGACGCCGAGCGTCATGTGATCACAACTGAGCCAACGGTTTTTCTCTCTCTTGCGCTGCGGAATTGTGGGTAATCGTCTCCCCTGCTGAGTCTTAGTGCTCGTCTCTTACTGGTATGATCAACATCTGTGCACCCGTGTACTGTTTACTATAACACTGTGATCACGTGTGTTCGTAAAACAGATTTCATTTTGTGTCTGTATGCGTGTGTGTGCAGTGCAGCAAAAGAAAGTCTCATTAGAGAGGTTAAAAATCCATTTTCTCTCTCTGCTCAAGACTCGGCCTGGTCTATGTGTCTGTGTGCGCGCGCCATTGGACGCCATTGTATTTTGTGTTAAATATTTTTATGGATTTATTTTTTTTTTGGCGCTGTGGATCGAATAATTTGAGTTTCCATTATTTCTTATGGGAAAATTTAATTTGGTTTACAAGTGTTTTGGAATACGAGCCTGCTTCCGGAACAAATTATGCTTCCACTGTGTGTGTATATATATATATATATTTCGGGTAAGTTAAGTCTAATCAGAGGCTAATCAGAAAAGGTAACAACGTACAGTAAGGCTGATTTATGCTTCTGCATCGAGTCTATGTTGTAGGCCTCATGTAATGTCGTACCCTATGGCACCGCCACAAAAACGTAACTCTACATCGAGACGAGGCCTCGATTGCCTTGACTGATCCACATGATAGCGATCACCGATAGTGATCCGGGTTCTTCTTTTTGATTGGATTAATAAACAGTGCACAAAGATTAATAATTTATGTGATTAATGAAGTTAATAAGAGCATGGATCAATAAACAAAGAGCACAGATTACTTAATTGATGCGCCCGGTTTAATAAACTGGATTATTAAAATGTCCATAACTTGATCATCATCCTGGCGGTCCCTCTTTCTCTCTCTTTGATTTAATACATGCTTATTTTGACCTTGGACTGAGATATGTGAACATACAATCAGTCCTCCTTGGAAATCAGAAATGTCTGGATTTTTAATGTCTCAGCATGTTTTAAGATGTGTATATTGTACTCATAACAATTGTAACACATTTTGGTGAATGAATGCTTCATAAATCTAAGTGGGGTCTCCTTATGTCATGCAGTTGTTAACTTTAATACTTGCTTATAATAAAATTGATATATACTTATAATTACTAGAGCGTGGGTGAAAGTAGGTCTATACGTTCTGCAGTACTGAGGAGAGAGCAGCTGCCTGCCAAAACCCAGATTCAAAACCAAAAGAATATGAATGTTGTCATACTAAAGCTAACTAGCTTCTAACACAAGGCTGAATCCCAAATCCCTGTCTAACCTCGGATCAAGGGCACTAACTTTATGTGTGGATCAAGGGCACTAACTTTATGTGTGGATCAAGGGCACTAACTTTATGTGTGGATCAAGGGCACTAACTTTGTGTGTGGATCAAGGGCACTAACTTTATGTGTGGAACAAGGGCCTGTAACATCCTATACAGCGCAAACGCTTTCTATTTAACGGATTCAACAAGAAAACCTTAAAGTTAACGTTGAAGATATTTCTTAAGAGGAATAAGTGGAAATATAAAGAGGAAGTTACGGAATCTGTGGTTTATACTTCCCACCTTTGGGCTACATAGTATCAGGATGTACTACTTTCATCCCTGTTCTTTACACGAACTGTTCGTTTTCAGCTTTGGTTAGTGAGTTAAACCTGTCGCAGAAGGATGTGTGTGTTGGCAAAGCAACAACAAGGGGTTAACTAAAGAAACAATTCAATCTTTTTATAATAAACAGTGTTTGTAGAACTGTTGTATGAAAGCAACATCACGCTCGAGGTCGTGCTGTTGTGCTGGACGACCTTATCGAAGCCGTGCCGATACCCGGCGCTTCATCGCTCCATCCCATCTCGATCTCAGGGTCTGGTATTAGTCAGAACTATTAAGAATAATTAAAAATAAATAAAAACATATATGGATACAACTTGCACACACACACACACACACACACACCAGTAAGAATGTGACAGCTTGAGAATGTGAGTTTGGTGCTTGTTTGTCATGTTTCATTAGGTAGTATAGATTTTCACAAAGCACAAAGTTGTGCATCAGTGTACCACACCCGGCCTAATTAAATATATTACAACAGCTGCATTCTCACACACACAGAGCATAGATAAAGAACATAAATAACTTACAAGAAGAAGAAGAAGAAGAAAAAAAAAAAAACATCCTTTCATCAGACACACACACACCTCGAAATAGATCACCTTGATAAACACTTCAGTCACAAACCCAAGGTAGAGGAAATACACGCCAGTTCACTTCGACGTAAACATTCGGCGCTTGTTTCATCAGGGCTGCATCTATTTAGAGCTGTTGTATTGGCAAACTCCGAAAACAGTCGCTAAAGAGCTTTAAAGTCGACGCGGAACAGCGAATGCCTTTGCACATGAAACAAAGACGTGCCGTGGCATCCTTGCCTTCCTCCTCGAGGCCACGGTGAGATTAGCATGCTGAAGCCAGCGAGGGTTGCTGAGCACAGAGGAGGCAGGGAAGTGCAGAGAGAGAGAGAGAGAGAGAGAGAGAGAGAGAGAGAGAGAAGGAGGCCGGCCGAGGGAGCATCCTAGTGGTCCGAGAGTTCATAGGACACATGCATGAAGACCAAACGACTCTCGGGGGAGGACATGTATGTACAAAAGTATTTATACATGTACAGTCTGTATGCATATGTGTGTGTGCGTAAGATGTAGCTTAAAGATCTGTGTACTTGATATTATCTGCTCTTTCTTACAGATTTATATGGATACAATGATCCGAACAAACGTAAGCAAAAGAAAAATTATTACAGTCTATAATAATGTAGTGCTTTAAATCTTAGGCATGTGGGATACTTCCAAAAGAAGAAGAAGTGAAGAAGTTCTTTTGTTTCCACACCCCAGGAACACATAAAGCTGGGGTCCGAGTGCAAGGTCAGCAATGATACGGCCCCCCTGGAGCAAATAGGGTTAAGGGCCTTGGCTCAAGGGCCCAGCAGTAGCGACATGATGGAGCTGGGGTTGAACTGCCGACCTTCTGATACCACTAACTCAGGGGTAAACCCTGACTGTGGTTTCCTCCACCTTTCCAAAAGCATGCAGATAAACGAGCTATGATGAATTGCCCCAATTGTGCATAGATGTGTCCATGGCGCTCTACAATAGACCGGCATCTCGTCCAGGCTTTGTTCCATCCTGGTTTAAGCTCCAGATCCACGGTGACCGCGATCAAGTTGCTGAAAGACCTGCTGATTGATTATTGATTTCAATAATTCAATCATCTTCTACACCTGTACAGGGTTGCAGGGGGGCCTGGAGCCTACGCTCGTCTATTGACCGGAATAACTGGAGGAAACCCGGCAAACACTGGGAGAACGTGGAAACTCCGCGCACACAGACCCGAAGTTGGGATAGAGCCCTTGATCCTGGAGGTGCGAGTCCACCGTGCTAACCGCTACGCCTGGATTATTGATTGATTTTTCTTCAATCGTGATCTCTTGGGTTGCGTGAGATTTTGCACTAGCGTCGGATTAATCGGTCTGCAGGATCGGACTCTTTATAAGTGCTTGATTTCTCCTGGAGACACCGTGTAGGTGATGTAAACCGATGCATCCATCATTACACTGATTAATTAACTCCCGGCACGGGTTTAAACTCCGGTTAAAACGGAAGCGGATCTTTTCACACTTCATATAGATGACCTTCAATGTGTTCATAAATGCTTTAAGCGCAAATCGTGCTCATGGTTCGTATTAATCGCGTGTTTAATTTGCACCTGGCACCAATCTTGTCGCTAGCAAAGTTGTGGCTAAGCTTTAAACGCACAAACACTTCCAATATACACCATGCTGCTGCTTCTTGGGCTTTGCAGATTTTGCTGTAATCCATTATTTTTAGATTCTGCTCTGTGCGCTTTCAGATCAATTTAGGAAAATTATGCAGAACAGAATCTGTGTAACAAAACATACAGTCAGTAGAATCTTTCATCACAGGATGGCTGCTGGTGCCAGATGGACTGGATGGAGTGTTTAAGATACCGCTGATCTTCTGGGAATTCTCAAACACCAGAGTCTCTAGAGTTTATGCAGAATTGGTTCGGTGGGTGGAAACGCCTCGCTAATGAGAGAGGTCAGAGGAGAATGGACAGATTGCTTCGAGCGGTTAGTGGAAAAGCATCTCAGAATGCACAGGCTTGAGGCAGATGGGTTTCAATAGCGGAAACACGTCGCGATGGTGGGGTTAAGGATCAATAGCGTGAGTCCATTGAACCAAAATGCCTCGGGTCAATATATGAGGTGTCCCTAGTAGGATGGTGGTGGTGGTGGTAGTGTAATGATGTGTGGAATGGGTGTCTTCATCAAGAACCAATCAGACTTTGGACATTTTATAACGATAATGAACACGAGTTCAGTGGCGTCCTCAAAACCGACCTCCTTCGGGATATGGTAGTACAGGAGCTGCTGCCATGCCGACGTGCAACCGTACTCCCCAAAGTCACGTTCCTCAAAACCTCTAGGGAAACCATGGGGCTCAGCAGTGGGGCTGTTCGGTGAGCATTACTGCAGTTTAGGACACAATCATGAACTGTAGATGTGTAATGACTTGCAGCTGGGAGCTGAGGAAGTGCTCCTGCACAGTGGAGGAAGAAGTGCAACAAGGGCACATTTCCAAAATCTTACATCCTGTACTGAAATAAACCTCAAGGTGACGGCAGGAGGTCTAAAAGGGCAATCTGAATGACAATCTAGATAAGATTCCTAAGGGTGCTTCAGGAAAATTAGATCTTAGCAAGTGGAATATTCTTGAATCTAGCAAAACCGAAAATATTTCTTATCTAGACTATAACTTTTATTTGTCCAGTCAAATGGTACTAAAATTGCAAGTGAAAAATTTATTGTTCTATTGGCAGAGAATTTTGCTAGTTTTAGGAATTTATTTTATTTCTACCAGTACAACAAATTTGGTTTGTTAAGAAAGTGAATTTAACTTATTTTAAGAAATTATAAATAGGTTTGGCTAGGGTGTAATTTTTTAAATGTACGTAAACTGGACCATCAGATACAATGGGCCATATTAGATCAAACTGTCACTTTAAAACTGAATTTTAACATCAATCACTATTAATAAATTCAAATTGTTGACACATCATCACTCGATGTGTTTCTCGATCTGAGATTTTACTCCATCTGCTCTGGGATTTCATGCTCTTTAACCTGACCTCATCATATACTGTACGAGGGTGAGTCAAACAATTTTCCGCAAATTTTCCTGAATTTATTTCAATTTGAAATAACTTTTTAATAAGACAAATACCAAATTTTTTCGACATACTCTCCTTGCTTTTCAATACACTTTGTCCATCTGTCAACAAGCTTTCGTATTCCTGATATTCCAGAGATCAGGACTGTAGCGAGGATGCTTTAACACCTCAGATCGAGGGTTTGCAGAGTGTCGACAGTGTGGGCAGAAATGTGAGGACGTGCATCACCATGTCAGATCGTGACGTCCTTGAATAGTGGTCCTCTGCATTTAATCCGAGTTAAAGTTTTAGGCTTCAGCTCCTCAATAAGCGTCTCACTGTAACGAGCGCTGATGATTGTTGAACCTTTTTTCCTGATAACGTTCCAACACCGGCCATTGAGAATCCCGGAAAACTGTAAGCGTTGTTGAATTTCCCAGCTGATAATTGACTTTTGAAGTTTTTCTCGAACGGCGATTGAGGACGTTTCCGTTTACTCTCAGGCTCGTAGTGAGGAATTACTTTTTCTTTGCAGATATCCAAACTCTTCTGTTTTTATGCTCTTCTGCGGGTTGTTTCGACACCAGGTACACCCTCAGCGTGGCTCATTTTTGACTCACCCTTGTGTTTAATTAATACTCACCCCTTCACTCACCTCTGTAGGTTACCGATAATTCTTTTGAAAAGACGAGGAGGTAGAAGAAGAGGAGATAAAACTCCAGCCAGGCTAACAGTACTATATCAACAAAAGGTCAACACCGAGTCCACGCAGGGGCCGAGGTCTTTACACTATGTTCTGAGCTGCTGTTGTATTTATGGCTCAGAGCAGAGGCGGTGTGTGTTTGTGGGCATCTGTGGGTCGAAAGGCCGCAGATCACTGATACATAATTTCACATCAGGAAGTGACGGAGAACGAAAGGTTCAGCCAAACACAATCTTTTTGTTAATCAGGTTAATCAAGTCTCAGAACAAACTTGGGCAGTAAGTGCTGTAAATCCTGAATGCTGGCTCGAGTCCTCAGACCTTGACGATCTGTCTCAGCCAGAATCCTAAGCTGAGCAGCAAACCATCTCACAAGACTGATTATACAGTATCTCAGGGCACAAGCACTTTCTTTTTTCCCATACATGCGTAATTATCGAGTTTGCTTCAGGCTCGTCTGCTCTATTTGACCACGTGCTTGCTTTACATTCCAGATTCCTGTCATGGCCTTGTGGTTTGTGTGTCCTGTTAATTAAAACTATAAAGAAGAGACTTCTAACATGGAGAAAGGCGGTTATGGGAACCCCGCCCGCTCTCTTAAATTTAACAGAGGATAAACCTAAGATAAACAGAGGCTAGAAAGCGTCCCGTAGCAATTATTATCATTCTTTCTTTTCCTTGTCCGACCCGGACACGCGTACACGATTGGCATTTCCGGCGTGTGTGAATTAAATAGAGATGATGGTGGCTGCGCTATACGGTGTGAGATCGGGGAGCATTAACACATTAAGCATCCTCCACGCTACGTGCTGTTGGCATGGCAGCGGGGGGAAGAAGTGAGTTTGGCTTTCGGGAAAAACACGGAAGACTTGAGGACTTCTCTGCTATCACACGACCTCTAGCTCCCTCTGATGGAGCGAACGAGGAAGGGAAGAGGAGAAGGGCTTGAAGGAGGGACGGTGTGTGTGCGAGTTTGTGTGAGAGAGAGAGAGAGAGTGAGAGAGAACAGAGGACGCAGACAGACAGGGGGTGTGAAAGGAAGGAGAAAGGGAGCGGAAAGGTAGAGAGACAGAGAGAGAGAGAGAGATATGAAGCATCTGCGGAGCGCACGCACACGCTGATATTAGACGGTTAAACAAATCATATTTGATTTTAAACATTAGGATGCTACAGTATGAAAAACACGGATTTAAAAAATAAAACGTTCTGCAAACGTCTGATTAAATGTCATTACAAGGTCAAAGGGGTGTCTTTACACCTTTCTAAGGCAGAAAATTATCCGTCTGGATAATTACCGCGATCTCGATGCATTCCTGTCGCAGGTGTGTTTACAAGATCGAAAAACACACGTTGATATAAAAAATAAAATAAAAAGAAAAGGAGGATTTAGTTGCGCGGCTCTATAGCGTAACAGAAAAAGTGCTCGCGTTCCTGTTGGGAGATTGCGAGCGCCAATCCCGGCGATGCCACACAGTCGCCAGCCAAGAGAGCGCAAAAGAAAAATAAATAAAATCCTATGCTCTTTGGATGGAAAGGATGGACGACGGCATCCTCTGTCTCCTCCAAGTAGCCTATCGTGGGAGGGACGATGTCAGAGTATTTACTGGGAGAATAGAGTGCGGGATAGTTTGAAAAGATGGAGTTGGCTGATATCTCGTGTCTCGTAGGAAGCAGTTAGTCTTTTAACAACGGTGCTGATTTTATTTCATTTGCTCTTTTAGAAACCTACGTACTTCGCTACATCCTTCGCCGCGCTGATCCGCGTCTGGTCTGGTCTCTGTACAGTATGAGTGTTTCCAGAATAGCGTGATGAGACAGTCAAGGCGCGAGGCAGGACGGAGGGAATCCGTCGCTAAAAGAAGTTGGAAGACGATTACCCAACAGATCGTAGCTTTTGTGGGAGCTGAACGCGGGACACTACTGTTCAGCGGGCGAGTAATTAATAAAAACGTTGCCGCTTCTCTCTCTCTCTAACAATACAGACGTCTGAGCCACTCTATCTGACGGGGGAAGACGGTGGCTGAGGAGACTGAGAGTCGGGATAATGGATGGAAATAACTGTAATAGAGTAACGTGATTAGACTTCTCGCACAGGCCTCTTTTGGGGGGGGGGCGAGGGCGGCGGCGGGGAACGTGTTGCCCATAATGCCGACCGATTTGATGAGGGATGCCAGAGTGGGAGCTATTAATGAAATGTGGAAGAGTGGGAGAGAACACAGATAGGCCATTAGAGAAGGAGATAGAGAGGGGATGGGAGTGTGGAGGAATTTAAGGAGCAAATGAAGGTAAAAAAAAAAAAAAAAAAAACTGTTTAGAAAATGGCTGCGGTAGTTCTGTATACCTCCATAACCACACCAAATTATTTATTTTAAAAAGAAACAAAGTAGGAAGTACTCTTAAGTGCATGAGGCAAGCAAAAAACTACAAGTCCCAAGAGCCCCCCAGCGAGTCCCTCCACACCTAATGCTCTGTTTATTAATACGGTGGCATGGGGCCCGGCCGTGATTAATTACCAATGACTATTCCACCCAGAGACAACACTAAATGAGCTGGGCCCTAATTAAAAAGAAGGCACGGTGTTACTAATGAACACTGCCACTCTATCTAACACGCACCACACACGGTATAACAGACGCGGCCGAGCTCGTCCTGATGAGCCAGCCAAAGAGCCTGAGCGGAGGAATGACGGATGGGTTCCCGGTGACCGCGTCTCCCTGCCGAACCCGATCCGGTTCTGCCGGTCTTGTGAAGGATGCAGTGATGCTGTGAGACAGTTTCGCTGTTGTCATTTCTTTGCTTCTGGGATCGCCGGGAGCAATGTGACCCAACACGGCACTACTGTCACTCCGGCACCCCCACTCTGACCAACTCTTAAACACACACACACACAATAGACTTATCTCTGTCAGTTTGAAATAATGCAATGTTTGTACAGTATATGCGGTTCACAGGAAACAAATAAACAGTGAGGCTTGCCGTATGACAGTTCAAACAAGATGTTGTATAAAGAGAGAGAGAGAGAGAGAGAGAGAGAGAGAGAGAGAGATGAGAGGGAACGAGACAGAGCATGAGAGAGAGAGAGAATTAGAATTAAATAGAATTAAAATCAGAGAGCACGAGATGGATGGATGGAAAAGTTTGATGTGAATGGATAGATAAAAGGGTAAATGGGCCTGATTTGGATGGGTGGAGTTTTTATTAATCCCAAAGAAAAATTGTGTAAATATTGTGAATTGTAAATAGTTCTGCTATGGAAGGGTGGATGACAGATGAATTGTTCTACAGTGGATAGATGGAGGGGTGGATATAAAAATGGGTGGATGAATAAATGTTTCAGCTCTGGATGAATGTATGGATGGATTGACGGATTGATAAATGAGTAGGTGGGTGAATAGGTTGCGGTATGGATGGATCAATAAATAAGTGGTTCAGCTTTGGATGGATGGATGGATGGATGGATGAATGAATGAATGGATACAAAGTTCTGCTGTAGATAGGGAAAATAAGGAACTGCAGATGGATGAACAGCTGAATTAGTGGATGGATGATAGCTGGATGGATTGGTGCATGGATGAATAAATGGTTCTGCTGTGGATGGATGGATGGATGGATGGATGGATCGTTCTATTTGAGACAGATGGATAACTTAATGGATGGATGAATTGAGAAATGAATGAGTGAATGTTTATTTTGTGAATGAATGGATGGATTCATGGATGACAGATGAATTGTTCTACTGTGGATAAATGAATGGGTGGATATAAACATGGGGGGGATGAATAAATGGTTTTGCTCTGGATGGATGGAGAGATGGGTAGATGGATGGTTCTACTGTGAATAGATGGGTGGATGAATAGATAGATGGTAAAATAGCTCAGCTGTGGATAAGTGAATGAACTGATGGATAAATGGTTTTGCTGTGGATGAATAGGTAATGGTATGGATGGATCAATAAATAAGTGGTTCAGCTTTGGATGGATGGATGAATGGATACAAAGTTCTGCTGCTGATAAGGAAAATAAGGAATTGCAGATGGATGAACAGCTGAATTAGTGGATGGATGGATCGATGCATGGATGAATAAATGCTGTTCTGCTGTAGATGGATGGATTGATAGGTGGTTCTATGTTGGACTGATGGACAGCTTAATAGGTGGAAGAATGATATGTGGATGGATTGAGAAATGGATGAATAAATGTTTTTTTTGTTTTTTCATGGATGGATGGATACATACAGTAGGTCTGCTGTAGATTGATGGATAAACAGAAAGTAATGAATGGAAAAATTGTTCTTCTGTGGACTGATGGATGGAGGGATAGATTAATGCTTCTATTGCTGATGGATGGCCAGCTGAATTAGTGGATGGATGATACTGTAGCTGGATGGATTGATGCAGGGATGAATAAATGGTTTTGCTTTGGATGGATGGATGGATGGATGGATGGAAGGAGGGAGGGATTAATGGTTCAACTATAGATGGATGAATCAATGGATGGACTAATGATTCCGCTCTGGATAAATGGATGGATGGTTCTATTTGAAATTGATGGATAGCTGAATGGGTGGATGGATTGATAAATGGTTCTTTTGTGAATGGATGGATGATAGATGGATAACTGGTTCCGCTATGGACGAATGGATTAGTGAATAGATAAATGGTTTTGCTGTGGATGTATAGATGGATAAATATATGGACAAATGAATACATAATTCTGATATAGACTGATGGATGGATAAAAAGTTTCCGATGTGTCTGGATGGACACATGGAAGGATTGCGTCTGATGTGGACTGACAGACAGGCAGGAGGTTAGACAGACGGACAGACATGCACAGATGAAGAGAAGAAGACGGCGAACAAAAAGACAGACAGATCGCTCTGATGTGGTTCTAGTCAACAGACAGCATGTTTTTGGAATGGAAGGATGATGAACTCGGTGTATTCTGGCTCGCTGCGCAGCGCTGAAGCCGTGGAGGATCACCAGTGATGGCACGTCAGCTGGCGCTCGAGACAGGAAGGAAAAAACAAAACACAGCAACACACCAGCTGCGCAAGCCAACCTGCTCTCACACACTCTCTCTGTCTCTCTCTCTGTCTCTTCTGTCTAAATCTCTACAGATTACACCAAAAACAAACACATTAGTAATGACAGAGATGTGTCTTATTTCACGGGACACTGTATCCTGATAGGGAAATCATCCAGATCATGCCAGATTATAACAACGTCCTTAAAGCAGTAACGTATCTACGCTACCAGTCAAAAGTTTGGACACACCTTCAAATTCTCTTTTCGTTCCTGATCTTTATTTCTTTCCACACTGTAAAGCAATGATGAAGGCGTTCAAAATATACAATAATCACCTTTGAACAGTTGATACTGAGATGTTTCTGCTACTTATGAAGCTCTGTAATGCCTTCATAACATCTCTAATCCGAGGTGCTGGTTGTTAATTGGCGATTTCTGAGGCTGGTGACTCTAAATGAACGTCTCCTCTGCAACAGAGGTAAGTGCTGGTCTCGCTTTCCTGGGAAGGTCTTCACGAGAGACGGTTTCATCATGGTTTTCTTGATGGATTTTGCAAACGCACTCGACGATACTGTTCTTGCAAAAACTGTTGCAGAACCTTTATGTCCAAAACAAATTGCTCTTCTTTAAGCTTCATCATATTTCCCATAATATCTATTACACCTTCATTTTTGTCTTTATTAAAGACCTGTGGAATAAATGTATGACCGATATGTTCTCCAGAGCAGGAAAAGCCTGAGATTATTATTGACGTGGTGTTATACGGCACACTGAAAAGCAGAATACAGGAGAAATGATGCGGGTAAAAAAAAAACTGGAGAAAGAGATCACAGGGTTAAATCCCGTCGATGCCGAAGGCATCATCGGTGACTCGGGAGCCACGTGAGCAAAACCGCAGGACAGCTCATACTTACGTAAGATTCACGTACATGCAACATTCCAGTCCAGATTTAGGCCTTATTAAAGTATTAATAAATTATTCAAACAGATGTATATCTCTTTGATATGCATTGTGAGATTTTAATATTATGTTCTGCGTTTGATCTCATAGACCAGAATGTCTTATTAGATAAGCTAGAAAATCGTCTCGGGTTTGACGAAACCTGGCTCCGATCTTATCTGACTGACTGCTGGCAAACGGGAATTATTTTTAAAAAAAATTTAAAAATTAAAAAGCTGAATTTATATACATGGCACATGAGAATTGATTCCTAAATCTGATTAGTCAGAAACTGTGCATTACTTTTACATAACAGCACACGGAGTTCTGTGACAGACAGAACTATACAGTATGTAAAAATAGGGTTTTAAATTAACAGGTTAATATTAACATTATTGTTTTGACACATTATTGTTTCTATAGAAACATGAACCTGAACAGCTCCCTATGATCGAATACTAAACAGATCTTTGGAAGAAATCTTTTGTGAAAATTATTGATGTGAAGTTGAGTCTCGGTTTATGTAAGTGCTTTTTAACAGTTTTGCAGCAGGAACTTTAAAATCTTAAAATCGTTAAATCTGACCATAAACCTTCGAAATGCGTGATGTTCGTTAATAAACACATGCTTGCAATTAGTGATGGGATTCTCCAGGGACCAGCCGAGACGATTTGATCACGACACCTACAGTACAGTAGGTGCCGATTCGATTTGTATTGCAATTTTGTAAGCATCACAGATTTATAAATATAAGGATAAACATAATGATAAGGCTGAGAGGAATGTAAAGTGTGTGCGGGCGCCTTTGTTTTTTGAAACGTATTAAATCCGAAAAGATTTACATACCACGGGTCACAATTTAAACCGATCCAAGTGTGCCAACTAGGTTAGGTTAGATATTCTTAAAAAAAAAGAAGAAAAGAAAAACTCTCTATTTTGTGGTTATGTTTGTACTACGCTATATTAAGTCTACAAAAGGCAAATCATCCACACTTTTAATAATACTTAAGTTTGGCTAGTTTAAAAGTATGCGTGGCGTTCGAGTCAAGCCGGGACTGGTGGATAAAGGCGTAAAACTGGTACGGAACACTTCAAGCACAGTATGGTGATGAGACTCTTGGCCATGAATGATGATCCTGGGCGAGGTGGCTCCGAGAACATTCAGCGAGTAGAACATCCATACACGCAATCGTTCACCAACACCACGCTTGCACATTACAGGAACTCGATTGGGAGTTATTGCCACGTCCCCCGTACAGTCCTGACCTCGCTCCAAGCCATTTCCACATGTTTGGTCCGTTAAAGGAGTTCCTGGGAGGCCGGCGTTTCAGATGTGTATTCCAATCATGGCTGCGGCGTGTACTGAGAAAACTTTTCGGCATCCAAGGACTAGTGAAACGCTGGAATACGTGCGTTAGTGTAGCAAAGGATTATAGAGAGAGAAATATCGGAAGTTTGTACTCCCGTAAGTGTGTTCTGTATTTTCCAGTCCAGGTTTGACTCGAACACTCCTCGTAGTAGGTCATTTTTTGGTTAAACTGCCATGGATTCAACCTGCTTTAAACAAACCTACCGAGTATTAGAGATAACGGAGTTAAAGCAGATGGTGACTGGCACCAGGACTGCCAAAAAATACACACACACACACACACACACACACACACACACACACACACACACACACACACACACACACACACACACACAAAAACCAGCACCATCACCACAAACAACACTTATTTTCACACAAAGCACAGCTTCACACAGCCCATTTCTTACACTGCATTTGCAAAACAGCCTACTGCTGAGTAGTTATATCTCCTAAAGTTTGTGTGCGGAATTTTTCTGATTTCTTTTGCTGTTGTTTCTGATCTTAACTGTGTGTGTGTGTGTGTGTGTGTGTGTGTGTGTACCTCGGCTGGCTCGGTCCACGTGTTGAAATTCGTCGACGAATTTGAGAACGTCTGGGAATTTCTCCTCACACACCTCAGCTAGGAAGTGAAGCAGCGTGGAGATCTGATCGGCCGACTTGGTGTCTTTTAACTGACGGAGAGGAAAAAAAAAAGAAAAAGAAAAAAAATCCATTCATTAAAGATTCAAGATTCATTTCTTTCATCCTAAACACAACTTTGATCCTAAACACAAATCAGTCTGGCTTTATTTCGGGAAAATAATTAGCTTGAACTTAAGTCGAAAAAGGTTATGGGGGAGAAGTGACGCGCGATTGTTGTCAGGGGTTTCGCTTAAACTGATTGACGTAATTCACACTTCTGAGTTTGGAGTAGAAGTGTCGGGGACTGTAAACTGCCCTTGAGGTCAGGATCATCCCTTTACTGAAGTCTGAGTAGAGCTCGCGGCCGCGGTGAGGTCTGAGGTCTGAATAGCAAAATGCGCCGTTCCAGGATTGACTCCAGGGTACGTATAATTAACTTTTTACTTTAGAAAATCTGAATTTTTTTTTTCTTTCAAGTCTTAAAATTGAGACATGATACACCTGTAGAACCGGAGACGCACTTTCAAAATAGATGGTGTAACGTGGACAGAGGGACGAATTACTCACTGTCTCTCAATTCAGCAGGAAATATTTACATCTCAACATAAAAAAACTGGCTGGAATAAAGATGGAATAAGGGAGATGAGAGAGAGAGAGAGAATATCTTGGATAAAGTCATCGCTGACAGCCTCCTTTTGTCTTTGACAAGTTAATTTGATAGCACGCTCTGAAATTGCAGCTAGATGGAAAACACGAGATGTTTTCAATGTTAAACATGATTACTCTTCTATGAATATAGAACTTTGTAGAGGGCGAGATGCCTCACTGAGGGCTGGAGGGAAAAAAATAAAAAATAAAGAGAAAACAAAGAGTGTATTATTGGAGTGATAACACAAAAGTTACAAAAGCTCAGACGTGTGATTTTCTGAGACATGGGATTTCTTTATATTGGTTGGGAGGGAGCTTAAATAAAACGTCATTTATTTTTCTTTTAATAGGAAAAAAAAAAAAATAATAATAATAATAAAAGACTCAAAATCCTTTCTAATCATTTTCGTTTGCTGGCTAATTTAATAAAATAATAATAAAAAAAACAATTCTTTGTCTCTTTTTCCATTTGGAGTGGCGATCTCTATAATAGCTGACTTCTGGGCATTAAACCAAACGCCAGCTTTCTGAGCAGCAAAATTTGAACACTTGACAGTATAAGAAATCCCATCAATAAGAATCCCGAACGCTCCCGTGAGGAAACGGTGTCAAAGGAAGACGAGGGGACGCCTCCGATACATCTCTGATGACTAAACGCGGAGCAAAGGAAATCCTGTCTGACGTAAAACTTCCCTGAATGAACGAACAAACAACAACAAAAAAAATAAATACAAGCAGAGGGAAAAAGAACATCAGGACGAGTCCTCGGGCAAGCGACTTGAAAGGCGGGGGGTATGGCACGCTGTTTTTGTTACTCTCCGTCTGTCGGAAATGACACAGCTGTCTCGCTGCCTCTCTTTCTGCACTCGTTTGTCAGGGAAGACAAATCTCTCCATTACTTTGAGAGGGGGAAAAAAATTTAGAGAAAAGTGCTGCATTTACGCATCCTCAAATCTCGTTGGCTAAACAGGAAAAGAAAAGCAGGCAGGTAGAATTTATAATACATTAAAAAAAATAAAAAATGTAAAAAGTTTGTGTCCCAGGCATAGTGGCCACTCAGAACCTCTTGTGCATCTCTCTCTCTCCCTCTCTCTCTCTCTCTCATCACATCCTAACATTATCAGCTACTAGGAAGCAGATGTTCCCGTAGCAGTCCATCAGCTTCTGGTTCTAATAAAGTCCAGGCTATGAACGTGTTTGTCGGTGTGGGACTTCTTTGTCAGGTGCTATAAGAGATTTGATGAGCTGAGAGGCATTTCATTCAGCCCAAGAGAAGCCTGGCCTGGTTACTCAGCTGTAATGCAGTAATGGGCATTTAGAGAAGAGGAGAAGAAGAAAAAAAAGAAAAAGAAAAGTAGGAAATAAAGAGAGTGAAAAGTCGAAAGAAGGAAAGAAACTGCAGAATGAGCAGTGGGTTGCCATGGATGCACGAAATAGGCTGGAGTCGTAATTAAATTCATCTTATTTCATTTCTGCTTTTTTATTTTTTTTATAAACTGCACACACACATATCTCGCCCGCAACAAACAAACAAACAAACAAAACAAACAGAATTACAGACGAGCTATTCTGTTTAACAGGCTTTTAAAAAATGGCAAAAAATAAAAAAAATGGAAGAGGCAAGGTAAGGTCCTACACCAAATCAGGAACAACGAACTCCAGACTAAGAATTTGTATTGGCTCTGTATACAGTATATATGGCGCACTATTCAAAATACTGTACAGTTTTGCCGTTGTTAAGGTTGTAAATGAGTATTCTAGTTAATAATGATGTCGTAACGAGCTATCTCCATATGTGTTATTTTGAGCAACCATCACTCTCGCGTGTTCAGTAGCACACTGCGAGCTAATCTTGGGTTTATGGTGTGAAAACGCTAATTGATCATAAGAAAAATCCCTCGCAATTATGTTAATACAGCTGAAAACTGTCATTCTGATTAAAGAAGCAATAAAAGTGGCGGCCTTTAGGCTAGTTGAGTATCTGAAGCCTTTAAGTCTTTGGGAGTTTCGAATGTAGACTCAAAATGCCAAGGGAAAAAAAAAATTTTTTTTCTTTAATTTCAGAACCTCCTCAGTCTAAAGAATCTAAAGCAGGCTATTCCATGAGACGAATTTCCAAGACTTGGACAAAGAACCATGTGTACTAGAGACTCTTTAAAGAACGGCACAAGCTGGCTTTAACTAGGACGCGAAGAGGATTTCAAAGTTTATAGCTTAAGAAACAGACGTCTCGCAGTTCCACTGGCAGTTTCGGAAGTTTGCGCTTGGAACACAAAGAAGAAAATTTGAGAGATGCAGAGGGAAAAAGAAAGAAAGAAAATATGCTAGAGAAGCGCTTGACGCCATCTGTCAAGCCTGGTGGAATAAAGGTGATGGAGTGCGAGTGCTTCCGTGGTGCTCAATGGTGGGAGATTTATATACGAGTCATTCTATAATTTGTGGTTGGTTCCATGTATGTTGATGATAAATAGGTTGATAGACATGGAGAAATGGAGACAGTAACAGAAAGGACAGGATGTTATTGCACACTCTATATCTTACATATAGTCAGCAGATACACAGGGTAAATCTGAGAGTTGACCAAAGTTTCTAGTGCAATGCTAAGAACTACAAGACATTACGCACTACATTGCCAATCAAAAATATTCACCTGCCCTCAAATGAACTTGAGTTACATCTAATTCTTAATCCATAGGGTTCAATATGATGTTGTCCCAGCCTTTGCAGCTATAACAGCTTCCACTCTTCTTCTGGGAAGGCTTTCCACAAGGTCTAGGATTATGTTTATGGAAATTTTTGACCATTCTTCTCCTAGAAGCGTATTTGTGAGGTCAGACACTGATGTTGGACGACTCACAGTCTCCGCTCGAATTCGTCCAAAAGGTATTCTATCGGGTGGAGGTCGGGACCCTGTACAGGCCAGTCAAGTTCTTCCACACGAAAGTGCCTCATCCATGTCTTTATGGATTTTGCTTTGTGCACTGGTGCTCAGTCATGTTGGAACTGGTGTGGGGTTGTTTTTCAGAAGTTGGGTTCGACCCCCAACTGAGTAAGAAACTTTTAATGCTTCAGCACAATTTCATGATCCCAACTTCGTGGGAACAGTTTGGGGACGGCCCCTTCCTGTTCCAACATGACTGCGCACCAGTGCACAAAGCAAAGTCCAACCTGATAGAACACCTTTGGGATGAATTAGAGCGGAGACTGAGGGCCTAAACTGTGTTGCCATAAACTGTAACAGTGAGGGTAAGTGAGGAAACCCGAAAGTTAAAAGATGAGCAAGTTATGTGTGTAGCACCGTGATACTATCTATACTGTAGCAGAAGAACCTTGAGCCTAGAGCTCCCTGTCTACATTCTCATGCCTCTGTAGATAAGTGTTGAAAAGCTGAACGGCTCTGGTGATAAAGTATGGCTATTCTATTTTACCTATTAAGGGTAGGCATGTTTTACTAATCTCACAAACATTATGTGCATCCTGGGGTTCACTTAGCTTAAAAAATTGTCAATTTTGCCACATTAATCATTTCTGCCATATCTGCTTTCGTAATCGAGGTGTTACTGGTTTCGAAATAATGAACAAAAACCATTAAGCTAACAACAACTTTTACATTTATTTCAAAATACTCACTCATTCATCGTCATTACCGCTTTATCCTGTAATCAGGGTCGGGGGGACCTGGAGCCTATCCCAGGAGGCTTAGGGCACAAGGCGGGGTACACCCTGGACAGGGTGCCAATCCATCGCAGGGCACACACACATACACACACTCATTCACACACTCCGGGCAATTTGGGAACGTCAATTCACCTAACCTACATGTCTTTAGAATGTAGGAGGAAACCGGAGTACCTGGAAGAAACCCACCAAGCACCGGGAGAACATGCAAACTCCATGCACACAGAGACCGGAATCGAGCCTGGCCGGGAATCGAACCCGGACCCTGTAGGTGCAAGGCGACAGTGCCAACCACTACACTAAACAATAATATTTTTTAATTGATTTCTCATTTTAATAATGGCCAGCAAATTTTTGTCAACTAAGGTACTGTAAGTCAAAAATGGTTTGTTCCAATAGCTAGCATCACATGATCTCTCTCTTTTTTTATATATACAGTATATTTTATCTATAATATCGTATTTGTATTGTCATTGAGCATATTAACTGACGGTCAACTATGTTACATACACTGTTATGGTTTACGGATTCTTTATGATTTTAATGAAACTATTTGTTCAATTATGCTGTTACACTGATCAGCCAGGCGAGTCCTAACACTGAAATTATGGGTCAAAATTTCAACGAAATCTTACCCAGGGAGAAAAGTTCCAGTAATATCAAGCAGACAGATATGTAACACTGAAAGAATGAACCAGTTTTTGTTTTACTAAGAATGAACATTGGTTCGCACCCCAAATTATAGAATGACTCTCATAAAAAATGGGCTTGTCATCCTATTTTGCAAAACCATACCTTACTCCAAACTCCTCGATTGAACCCAATTCCATCCTACAGCGGGACGATGACCCAAAGTACAATACGGCTCCAGACTATGCAAGTGATATTTAGATAAGAAGCAGTCGGCGGGTAATGAACTGACCCGTGCGATCACCAGATCTCCACCCGGTTGAGTTGTTGTCATAGCAGCTTGGGTGTATGATTTGTGTTTAAAAAAAAAAAAAAATCATAAAAAAAAATAATAATAAATCAAACCAATCCAACTTGTTAAAGAAATATAAAGTGAACTTTCCTTAAAATTCTCTCAAGAAACTGACAACAAGAAAGTTCTGCAAGGTTGCGATTGCAGAAAAAGGAAGGATTCTGTGCTGAAAGCAAAAACCTGAAGGATGAAATTAATATTTCAAGCTAGTGCTGGATGATATGACCTTACGGTTAATTGGACATTTTGCCTTGATCATGATTAAAAAATTATTCTTTTTTTTTTTTTTCCATTTCATTTTTGCCCTCGTACGTCACTGACGAGGTTTGCACTGTAAATTTGTAAAAATGTACTTTTTTCTTTATTATTATTTTTTTTTTCTAATGGAAGATTTCTCCTCCACGTTGCTTCCATGGGTGGGGCGAAGTCATGTGATGATAAACGCAGTAGTAAAGTTTTTACATTAACACACGCACGCACACAGCGGGGAAGGTATTAAAAGAATTTTTAAAAATTAACATGTTTATCATGTTTCTTAGAGGTTCTGAATGTCAGTTTTGATTAATTTTGCAAATAATTATTCAGGGGGGAAAAAAAAGGAAAGGAAAATCTTTCTGACCTTGTCAAAGTCTTACATTCATTTTACAGCTCATTTAATAAATAAATGTATGAGTGTTCATGGAAAATGGGACATTTTTTTTCTGGATGACCCCAAACTTCTGCCTGTTCACGTACATAAAAATCCCGAAATAAACAAACTAAACCAAGAACATAATGGTTTGTTTAAAATGGATCGAACTTAAAGGTGAGAAAGTAAACCTCTTAAAGTTGGCATTTAAGGATAGAGAGAGAGAGAGAGAGAGAGAGAGATTAAGTGTTAAATCAGTTCTAATTGTTGCTTTTAATTCTTTTCTGTCTGTGGGGTTTACATACTTGGGGCAGACGTAAGGTTATTATAACAGATTATGCAACAATCATTATTTATATATGGAATGCAAAATAGAGTTGGAGGAAAAGTGGTTTTGCAGCAATATGGGCAAAAAAAATGTAAGTGAGTGAGTGATTATGTATGTATATAAGTGGATTCAGTAGGTTAGCAAGAAGGAGGTTTATGTTAGAAAGTAATTAAACATGTGAATTGGGTGACTAAGTAAGTAAGTAAGTTGAAAAGTTCAGTAATTAAGGAACTTGGTATACAGAGTCAGACAAAAAAAAATGTATACACACTTCAGGAAAAGAAAAATAGTATGATGCAGTATATTATATTAATAATATTAACATGTTATCATCATAATATTTCTAATAACATACAGTAATAAATTAAGTATTAAAATAGTTTTTCTTTTCCTGGAGTGTGTATATATATTTTTGGTTCACTTTGTGTATATATGTATATATGTGAGTTGCGTGTTGCATTTCCCACCTTACAGAGGGAGCTGAGGTCAAAGCCGTAGGACTGGGCGTTGCGAGAGCCAGCGTTCATGTAGTTACCCATGAGCAGCACGAGCTCCAGAAGGTTGCTGAAGGCCTTGCTCTTCCTCACATCCTCGCATGCTGCGCTCACCGCCAGCATGTCTGGCTTCAGGTGACTCACCTGCTCTTCAAACTGCAGCTTAAACAGGATGGAGTTGAGCCTCGGCCGCAGGCATTTTACAACGCTCATCTACAGACGGAGAAAGAAAGAAAGAAAGAAAGAAAAAAAAAAGAGATGCATGAATAGATTAATAGTAAGCTGATTTAGAGTAATACCAGCACACTCTGGCAATCAAGCAGTTTCAAAGAGAATGCTTTCATCAAACACTTAAAAGGGAGAAGATGAACAAAAACAGGACTATACGAACAGGGTAAGATTTCACGGCATAGTGTAGTATGGAAAAAAAAAAAGAAAAGAAAAAAGTATTAGGCACACTTTTCTAATTTTTGATGTGTACGTTATGATCTCTGCATTATTGACTCAGTAGAAAACCATCTTGAATTTCAAAACCGATGAAAAAAATGAAACTGTTTCAGACAATATATAGCAGAAAGCTTTTCAGTTCTGCTGAGTTCTTCTGCAAAACAGGAATCAAGTGCGACGGTCTTAATCTCCAAAACAACACGTGACAGATTTTCCAATAGAGCCTTAGCAAATCCTTCTATGCCAACCTCCTTGTTTTCAGCAAATATGGACTTTTCTGGATTATTTATGGATTATTGCTTAGTTTCCTGCTAGTCGTTATTTTTTTTTCCATGATAAAGAGACAAATAAAAAAAAACATATTTACGCATACATTTTAATAAATCAAACTACTGCAATATCAACACTGTTGGAAAAGCAAATCAGGATTTATTATATAAGGTGCAGTTTCGTCTGTTATTATTAAACATTATTGTAATATTTTGAAGTGTTATAAATGTATTTTGTGGCATTATTAAGAACATGGAAAGAGTGTTTGGCAGTTTAATGATCAGGCTAGACAACATGTGATTGCTGCTCCTACTGCATGATACTCTCCGTAAATGCATGAGTGTGCCACACTTACCGATTTAATTGCAAAAATCAGTAAGTAATTTTACTTTATTCCGTACATGTCCTAATGCACTTCTTTAGTAATTATTATCGATTAACATGAGATAACCAATCTCTGTATAAATTGCATTTGTACTGGTAGTTCCAGACTTACGAACGTTCGAGTTATGAATTTCCACAGATACGAACGGACTGCAGTTCTATGAACATTCGTAGATACAAACAAATCGAGGAAGTAGCTCACATGTGACCAGATATCAATATTTACAATTATAAACAATATTTTTTAGTTTGTAAGTGAATGTATAAAATGTCTAAAGTACGGTATATTTTATGTGTGTGTGGGAGAAATGACTCGGCCTCGGCAGATTCAATGAATCGGTCCAGGAGCACGATGATGTCTGTCCTATAAAGCTGTCTTGATGGTTAATTAATCCTAATTTAGGAAAATCCTCTACAAAACAGTTCACAGTCCAATACAGTGGAAAACAGCTCTGAGAAAAAATGGCTTCCGGGATTCCCCTCGCGATTTAAAGGCGCAGAGACAACACTGTTACATTTCACATTTTACAGTGAGTTTTATTTCCTTAGGCTCTGTTACGGTTTTTGGCCACATGATAGCAGTGTGGGGAAAGGGGACAGACATTTAGTCGAGTGGATTGGTATGCTTTACACATTGTATATTCGTGTCAAAGGTGTACAAGACTCACTTTGTCGAACTTAAGAACAAATCCGACTTACGAACGTGCTGCCGGAATGGAACTCGTCCGTAAGTAGGGGACTATCTGTACTAGGGACACACAATACAAGTGCTTGTTTTGACCTTGAATACGATCTCTCATTGCGGTGTATGTTGCTGTTTCCTCTTTATGTATTTTAGGTCATATGACTATAACATGTATGTAGGCTTCAAGGACCTCAATAACTTCCCAGATAAAGCGCCAGGTACAGTATACAATGTTTAAAACTTGGTCAATGCTTGATTTAATTTTGGTGTTGATAAATCCAGATTCGTCTTTACACTTAAAGGAAAAAGGGGTCTCTGCAGGATGTCAAGAAATATGTTACATGCGATGCATCTTGGACTAAAATCCTGATACGATAATGGAGAAAAAAGGTCAGATTTAAACAGGCCCACATCTACTGTAAATGGTAAGCCATATCCCCTTCTCATCCGCATGCACCTACCGACACAGAGTGGCTGTTCCAAATTCTGTCAGCATCATTACATTAAATCTATGCACACTGCCACACAAATGTTTTATAGTTCACCTCGGAAAGACGTCCAAACCGAAACCCTTTATTCATCTCGGGCAATGAGAGACTCCTCATTACGGCTCTCTGTTTGCTCCCCTCCGACTCGGTCTGAAATTACTTTCAGAGTTTCGCAATTTGCCTACTGCTTTTGGGCCTGGCATTTTAAAAGCTATTTATGTGACGAAGGCCAGGGTTTTTTTGTGTTGCTAGGCAATCGTAATGGATGTTGGCAACGATGTGATCTAGGCTCCTTCTGCTCAAGTTAATTGGTATGTGAGCGGCCGTCGGGGAGCGACCGGAGGGACGGACGGCGGCGCACAATAGGCAGCGTCAAATTACGGGCGTTACACAATTATGTTAAATTAGGAAATATTGCGTTCTAAAAGCGGAGGCTCCGGGGCACTGGCAATGATGTCAGAACGCCCTGCGGACACGGGCGGGGCGGGAGAAAATGTTCTCTGAGGCCGTAATTATATATCTGTGTGAGTGTTGTGTGTGAGATACACAAACTGCTGACAGACATTCAAAGAGCAGGTGATGTATTAAGGCTTTATTGAGGACGCGGTAGCTTATTTCATTTTAGATTGTGTGTGCAAACACTGTGCGTGTGTGTGTGTGTGTGTGTGTGTGTGTGTGTGTGTGTGTGTGTGTGTGTGTGTGTGTGTGTGTGTGTGTGTGTATGCGTGTGGGTGTGGAGAAATAATAGGGGAGTGAGGTGTAATTGATCACAAAGAAAACAGATTAGCAACAGGGTATCAGTGCATAGATAAGTAACTCAATAAAGAAGAACGATTAACATGTCTAGAGCTATTGTCCACACGCAGGAATTACTGTCTTTACTGAATACCAAACGTTCGGGCCACAACTGAGCGCTTGCCGATATTCAGACGGCCGACAAATAAACAAATCACGCAAATCGAATATAAGATAATAAAATAAAATCTTCAAAGATGCAATATTCTTGTTATTAAAGTGTCACGCCCGGATGCATATGGGCGGACGGGGGCGGGGCATGGGGAGGGTCTGTGATGCCAGCTTTCACTGAACTCTTAATCTCTTAATACACAGGAGACGAAATGAAAACCGCAGTCGATCAATGCTAAAAACTTCATACAAATCAAGAAGCTCTAAATAATAAATAAATAAAAATAAAACGGCTTTATCTGGTCCATCTAATTAGACGCGAATTAATTGGTCTTTTGTTGGCCGTTTCGATTCAATAACTCGATTTTTTAGTTTTTCAAACAAAATGCGTTAGTTTTTTGCAAGATTATCACATCCTCTTCTTCTTTTTGAGTTTATGGGCTTGGGGAGCAATACCGCCACCTACTGGACAAGAGTGTAAGTCATACCATAAAAAGTTCGCTCCTTTGTACGAGACGTGACTTTTAAACAATTAAACTAGACAAGTTTCACAGCATTTCAATGTTTTTTTAGAAACTTAAAAAAGTTAAAAATAAACACTCCGACAATAAACTTTAGTTTTATTGAACTGAATAAAAACTCAACATCTCGAATCGAATTAAAAGGCTGCCTATAATTCTCAGCTCTAGTTTTGTCTAGTCTCGGCAAAGTAAAATCTGCAAGCGGTATGACGAACGAAGGAGAGGATAGATAAACTAAAAGGGAATGGGAATAAGAAATGGAAAGAGAGTCTCATTTGCGTGGGTGAACATACGGAAAGCATCCTGTGGTCACATCATATGCGATCGAATTTACGATGAAATAGACTTGCGTTTCAAAGATCTTAAAAGCATAAATATTTGAAGAGGATTATTCTGAAAAAGTAGTAGTTCTGCTGCAAAAAAAAAAAAAAAAACCTGACACACAGTATTCTTTATAAGGCTGTTACTGTGTGAAGAGAAAAAGAGCTAGTTCACATAAAGATCTGAAAAAAACTGCTGTTGGATCTTAATGTCGTTCTGAATCACACTAAAGGCTTAAAAGGTGTTTATTATTTTATTTTTTTTAAAAACACTATTTCAGCCATGTATCATTAAACGGCATAGCTGGTACTTAGTAAGTCAGTGCAGACAACAGCAGTGTGTTAACTGTGTAATATGATAAAGCGATATGCAACATGAAAATATTCCTTCATTCCTTGAATTATTGCTTCTTTTTTTTCTGCTTGCAGTGCAGCAAGCTGAGCGGGTCAACCCAGATATTTATTTTTTTCCTTCCTCCCTCAGCTGAAGATTTCCAGTTCCTCCTGGGAGATTTTCAGACCTTCTTAAATCAACTGCGAGATATAATCTCTCCAGGGGTCCTGGTGCTGCCCGGGAGTCTCTGACCAGCTCGGGCTCAAAACCGCTTCTTTCGACTCTGCGCAGTCCGACTCCTGAGGAATCCTGCGTTTAAGGCGACTGTATAATAAAGTGCTGCCATTTTGAGGAAGGCTGCACGGATGTTATTGTGTCTACGCTTCATTAAGAGCATTCATTTTCATTTAGACTCATAATCAACCATGGTATTATGCTTCACTGCATGCAAAACATCCTCATGCTGCCTCACAGATACAGTATGTTCGCTTGGAATCCCCCCCTCCTCTTCCCCCAAACTGACGAAACACTTCACCCACCCAGAGAGGTGCAAGGTGCTGGCTGAAGAGGAAATAATGACGGAAACCCCTTTTTATATTTATGTACCTGCTTTTTATATTTACTCACCTCGTCCCATCACTGGGGTAAAAACCAGAGGACGCAGAATAGACATAATCATTACAGTCATGACACACAACAACAGGGCAGTCATCTCCTGCCAGTCATCACACAGTTCTCATTCTCCAGTCATCATGGTTCCCTAATTTTATTCATCTTTAATCTCTTTATCCAGTCATCACAGTTCTCCAATTTTATTAATCACGGCTCTCTTCCTCCAGCCATGATGGTTCTCTTTATTCAGTCATCACGGTTCTCCAATTTTATTCATCATGGTTCTCTTTCTCCTGCATTCATGGTTCTCTAATTTTATTAATCATGGGTCTCTTCCTCCAGTCATGATGGTTCTCTTTATCCAGCCATAATGGTTCTCTTTCTCCAGCCATCACGGTTCTCCATTTTTAATCATCACAGTTCTCTTTCTCCAGCCATCACAGATTTCTCATTTTATTGATCATGGTTCGCTTTCTCAAGTCATCACAGTTCTCTGATTCTATTAATCACGGTTTTCTTTCTCCAGCAATCACGGTTCTCCCATTTTATTCATCATGGTTCTCTTCCTCCAGTCATAATGGTTCTCTTTATTCAGCCATCACAGTTCTCCAATTTTATTCATCACAGTTCTCTTTCTCCAGCCATAATGGTTCTTTAATTTTATTAATCATGGCTCTCTTCCTCTAATTTTATTCATCACAGTTCTCTTTCTCCAGCCATGATGGTTCTCTTTATTCAGCCATCACAGTTGTCTAATTTTATTAATCACGGTTCTCTTCCTCCAGTCATAATGGTTCTGTTTCTCCAGCCATCACGGTTCTCTTTCTCCAGCCATCACGGTTCTCCAATTTCATTAATCACGGTTCTCTTCCTCCAGTCATAATGGTTCTCTTTATTCAGCCATCACGGTTCTCCAATTTCATTAATCATGGTTCTCTTCCTCCAGTCATAATGGTTCTGTTTCTCCAACCATCACAGTTCTCTTTCTCCAGCCATCACAGTTCTCCAATTTTATTAATCACGGTTCTCTTTCTCCAGCCATCACAGATTTCTAATTTTATTCATCGTGGATCTCTTTCTTCCAGTTTTTTCTTCACAGTTCTTTTCTTTTACTTCAGTTATCAAAGGTATCTCGTTCGAGCCGTCAAATTACATTTTCTTGGATCATCACATTTCTTTAACTCTTTTACAAGAATCGTCATTAATCTTTAAACCCTATTTTTTTTTTTTACACATTCCATAAGCACTTACTTTAACAGCAGAAAGATAAACACATGCTAGACAGCACACTGAATTATCATTGCCTCTCTGCTTCTCCCAATCTCTCTCTCTCTCACCAATTTTCTCTCACACAGAGAGAGGGAGGAAAAGAGAGACAGACAGATTAGCAGTTCAGACAGACCGGCGCGCTGAGCTAATCATGCATGTGCTGGACAGTTGAGGAGATCTGATTGACTTTTCACCTCTGTGTGGAATAAGTGGCATTTAAAAACAGAAGGAATGAGAGCAGGAAATAAATACGACTTGAACCTCTACATATGTTTTGGGGGTTTCGGGGCCATGTCACCGTATACACACTTTAATGCTGGAGTTTAATGAGAAGCCTTAAGCATTTCATTTCGCAGCATTTAGCAGAGAGAGATGCGGAGGTACAGGTGCTAATTTCCGTGGCAAACACGACACCATATGTGATATACAGAAAGACATTTTTATCAGCGAACATGTCGGGTCCTAATCGGCTAAGCGATGTTAAGAAGTTGATAAATACTTGAGCTCTGTTACAACCGAGAGTGGTGGCACGACCACGTCTGTAGAAAGGACACGTTCGATCACTTACAACGTAGAGCCAGTTCACAAACACTCAGGCTCATTACTGTTAATTAAATCACTCTGCGCTTCTGTCTAAATGGAGCAGCTTTGTTTATGTTCTGGTATCTCGTTGATGTGTCTGCAAAGCAAGTGAAGGGAAAAAAAAAAAAAAAGCGCAGAAGTACTGTAGAAGTGCTAGTCTGAAAAGCGACCCAGTGAGCTTGGAAAAACTCATAAACGCAGCACTCTGTGGAGCTGGGCTTCACTTCATATTAACAGCACTCAAGAACATATTAAAATAGAAGGAGAAATCATTTCATTTAGTAAATTTGGAGCAATTACTGGTACCAATGAAAATGATTATTTTACAAGCGGATGTTTATTTGTTTTGGTGAAATCGTTGTTTAACTAAAAAAAATAAAAATGACCTGGTGATGATGATGATGATGATGAAATTAAATTGCCATTGGTACTGTAATGTTTAGCTTCTTAAGTCAAGCAGGAGGAATACTTTAGGGTTTTATCGATTTGGTCGAAGCGGAAATGTGACGAACAGGGAAGTACACTAATACACCACAGGCAAAACTTGCATTTACTAATGTTTTCTGTATTGAACTACAAGAATGTGTTTTGCGTGCGCGTGTAAAACTTGACAGCAACAACAAAAAAAAACTGCAGTAACCTCATCAGCAAGACAATCCTATCGGCAGATTATAAAAGCCATACACACTTTCCGGGCAATAAAATGTCATTTATTTTTACTTTTTTTTTTTTTTTACTTTTAAAATAAAATAGAACAACTGCGAATTGAGAAAAACAACAATTTTGGATGTGGTTTTTCAAAAAAAGGCCTATAAATGCCAGTTTTTTTTTTTATCATTTAAACCCTAAATAAACTTTAATTTATTAAAGTTTTAGCCAATCCACTTTAATTTAATTTCAAATTCAACTCATCACATTTAAAAAAACAAAAACAAAAAAAGAATGTGAGAATAAACCTGTATACTGTACTATGTATACTGCTCAGTGCTAGAATGTAAAACACCAATGTTACCCCTCTATACGTACTGTAATTCATGCGAGTGCGTTTTCTTTAGTATCAGTACTGTAGGGTAATTACGGTAATAATTTACCGTCCCAAGCTGCGTTTTCCTCTACGGACGCTGTGTGTTCTCTCTATAGTACTAAACAAATTTATACAATATTATAGTGGAACCTCGGATTGCGAGTAACGCGGTTTACGAGTGTTCCGCAAGACGAGCAAAGATTTTTAATAAATTTTGAC
>JAQMYL010000007.1:3765700-3776031 GCA_030014365.1 Clarias pachynema | reverse complement strand
TATATATATATGTGTGTGTGTGTGTGTGTGTGTATCCAAAACACTGATTACACAGGCAATTAGCTGCCTAAAAAGTTGCTTACAGAACACGAACCGTTCCGTTTGCCACTTTGTCGGAGATGGAAATGACATAACTGCTTAGGATATAATAATGTTTTTATCTTTCAAACAGTGTACAGTACTAGTTAAAAGTTTGGACACAACTTTGGATTTATTTTCTACATCGAGAACAATACTGGATTATTATAAAAAATAAAAAATAAATTTAACTATAAAATAACACATATGGCATCATGTACTGTAATTAAGCAACACCACCACCACCAGTCAGTTGTTACAGTATTTTAAAACTTGAAGGTCAGTTCTTGCAAGAACAGTATTGTTGAGTGCACTTGCAAAGCCAATCAACTTGATAAAACTGTCTCTCATGAAGACCCTCCCGGTATAGCAGGACCAAAACTTACCACTGCTGCAGAGGAGAAGTTCATTTAGAGTCACCAGCCTATTAGAAATCACCAATTAACACACAGCACCTCAGAATAGAGCCGTTATCAAGGCTTTACAGATCATGAGTAGCAGACACGTCTCAATATCAAACTGTTCAGAGGAGATTAATGTACATTTTGGACGCCTTCAGTATCGTTTTACAAATCCGAGGGAAACCTGCTCAGACATTTCTGTCGATAACAGAAGTAATTTATTATTCCCGGTAAATCATTCAGTAGGTATTGGCCAGACACGCAACTCGACCCTTATTCATGTGCAGTTTTTACAATGTGGAAAGAAATAAACATCAGAAAAGACCATGTGTATAAACTTTCAACTGGTACTGTAGCTGGATGCTTAGATTAAAGGTTAAAACGTCAATGTTTGTGAACACGATTAGAACAATTTGAAATCGCATTAAAACATTAATTTGAATCACTAATCAATAAAAGAAAACTAGACTTGTATTCCTATACTATATGAATTTGAATACATATATTGTTACATATAATATTGTTAAATTATTTAGCTGTATTTGTTTTTAAATATTTCTCATTCACTTGGTTACAAAGCAAGGGAATAACATACAGTATTGTACGTGCATGGCGAAAAGTAAATAGGTAAACTTCCTACACAAGGCCGGTGAATATAAGCTTCACACGGTTCTGGGCAAGTAGGAAGAAATAAGCATGGGCAAAGTGATTTATCGATAAAACTTCCTTTAAATGCTGTTTCATTACCGTCACCTCTCAGCCGCGGGGGAACAAAACAGCTCCCAGGCCTCAACCCCTAACATCTAGCATGCATGGTCCAGTGAGAAACCCTGGCACTGTAATTACACAACAAACGGTCAATTAATTACCCAGAAGAGCAGAAAGTGGCACACTCCGGATTTTGAAAAAGTGCCACTTTATATAGTTTTTCGGTCTCGCTCTCTCTCTAGATGATACATCTGTAGACGCCCAGGCTGTCAGAGCACACAACTAAAGGGAATGGAAGATGAAATAAACATTGATTGAAAGGGAATGACTGATGGGCTACATAACGGGCCAGCAGCGGGGCCGCCTCTAGTCTTTCAACAGCATGATCAAGAGACATTTAATCACACCACAACATTAGCACGACTTAAACATTGACAAGGAAATAAAACACTCGGCCGACATAAAAAAAAAAAAAAAAAAATTTATCTTACGGCCTGCGAATGCAGTCGAATAACTGAAAAATAACATACGTGAGAGCCTGGATGAATAGATGGATGAAGAGATGGATGGATGGAACGATACACCCACAATGCACAGTTTGGGCACCACTGGTCAATAGTTATGTTGCTGTAAATAGCAAAGTGAGTAAAAACATGCTGATCTCCAAAATAAAGCATGAAGTTAAAGATGGCACGTTTCTTTCATATTTTAGATATAAAGATGGAAAGACAGATAGAAAGATACACCCACACTATACAGTACATATTGGGCATCCTGGTCGATATTTCTGTTACTTTAAATGGCTAAGCGAGTAGAAGATGTGCTGATCTCCAAAGTTAAAAAGGGCTCATTCATATTTTAAGCAAGTGTACATTTTATTTCCATCTTTTACAGTTTCAAAATAGCAAAAAAAAAAAAAAAAAAAAAGTACAAAGGTCTGAAGCCAAAAGCAAACCAGTTTGTGTGCAGTTTTCTAGCCAGTTAAAAGTCCATCAGTCATCGATTGGGGAATTTTCACCCATTCTTCCTGGCAAGAGCCTTCTACTGTTCTTCTGTGAGATTCTTCAGCTGTGTTGCGCACACTGATCTTTTACACACGTGTTCAATGATGTGACCGTATGAAAACGTTCGGTTTGCACCTGTTGAGGGGAGTCCATTATGGATTTTAAGGTGCACTCAGGATCATTATCCTGGTGTAAAAGGCATTCTCTTTTAATCTTGAGCTTTGCTTTAACAGACAGTGTGACGTTGGTTTCCACAATCTGGTGGCACATAAGAGGAACCATTCCTCCCTCTAATAGTGAAATGTGCCCTGTGCAACTTCACTGACTGCAACACCAGACCAAAGCATGATTGATCCACACAGGTTCTTAACAGCTGGAGTTCAGAGCATAAAATTCCCCAACCTCAATCTACGCCAAACATACCTTTGCTCACTCAGACGAAAACCGGTCCACAGGACTTGTTTCCAAACTGCATCCGGATTGTTTAGGTGTTCATTTGCAAAGTTTCAACGTTATATTTTGTGTTGAGCTACTGTATAAAAGCAAGTATCTTTAAGCTGAAGCCCTTATTTCGAGTGCTAGATCATTCTTCAGGTTATAATTTTCAGTGTATACCACAATAGCGTTCCCATCGCTCCTCTCTATACAATTACATTAAGAGAGAAAAAAAAAAAGATTGAACCATAAGTGGAACTAGCAGCAGATGAAGGAAGTGTAATGGATGTGGGAATCAACACAAAAACAACAGAATGGGAGTACTCTGGCTAAAGCGTTCGCCTTCTCAAACATATTTCTCTCGTGCGTTGTGAATACACCCGTCAATATTTACAAGTTTTGAAAACATAAAAAAATTAATACAGACAAAGTATATGGAGTCTTATGTTGAAAATAACATTTTATAAAAAACTGATATATTAACTAAAACGCAATAAACAGAGCCAGCAGTATTTAGTATTTATTTATGGACTTTTTCCCCCCTTTTCCCTTCATCTAACAGGTGCTATAATTATATCGTATAGTGATGTATTTTAGGCCAGAATTTCGACAGCTGTTTTCTTTTCATATAAATACAACCTTTATATGTAAAACAGATAAAGTGCAATTTAAAGCGATGTTTTCATGCTTATGAATGTGAAAAAAGGAAACTTTTTTCCACACTCCATCTCCAACACTCCAAGAACAAAAAAATGGACAAAAAACAAATAATAAAAAATGATAAAATCAAAAGCATAGTTCCAATGTATTATGTTAATTATACCTACCCAAGGTACAACCTCCGGTTCTGAGAAATGTGTCAATGAGGAAGTGCCAAAAGGTGCAGTTCCTCGAATGACTACTAGCCTCCAAAAGTGAGTCAATCCCCATAGACCCCTCATGTTAAAATGTTCAAATTTACAACAGAAACAAACGTTTACAGTCTGGTCCAAAAAAACAAACAAAAAAAAAAAATTACAACTGTATCAGCTAAAATTACCCTAAGCCATAAAATTAAGGGTGTGGCTAATTTGAGTGACAGCTGCATTGCAGATATCAAACCTCAAGCTGTCTGCTATGCATCAGCTAACAGAAATCATTGTAGTCTAACTTATCTCAAGAAATATACAGTAGGATTTCAATCAAATGCAAAGTAACATTGTCATAGATATTATCGTCAGCCACATTAGCACTCTTTAGAAAACCTATGGGTGACGTCACTGAGTGTTTGTCCGATTTTTATATCGTCCATGTACCCACACTGTATTTCTCCATCACTATACAATTAGTGCATAAGCTAACATCCTCCCAAGCAACGTCACAGCTAAAACTGCATACTGTATCTACAGACTTCTGATAAACTTACTGATAAACACTGACTTGATAAACAGGACAAAACTGTTGGAGTTGATCTGTTTTGCGCTGTATTGCATTCCTCATTTAACTAATCACCCTGTAATTACATTATACATGTATCATGAGCATTATTCTCATTTCGTCCCAGGCAGAGAGATGCCACTGAACACCAAGTTACAAATGGTGCGATGGATGTATTGCTGGGGGATTATTAAGCAGAATAAAATTTATAGACGTATTTACAAATTTTAAGCTTAAAATTGCCTTAAATTTGTCCTTTTTTATTAGGAGATCACCTTGCTTGAAATAAACAAAATGATCAAGGTCAACAGAACAAAACAACAATAGAACAAGTCAAAACTATCTAAATATAAGCTTAATAATTATATAACTGTTAAAAAAAAAAAACAATTTAATAGAGAGAAATATTAGTTGCATCCGTCTACTGTATATCCATGAAGATTCATTGCTTAGTCATCAATTTTAGACCATTTTCGCTTTTTCTTTTGCATGCGCGCTATAGGGATGGGAAATGTGTGAAAATAGAACTAGCTTAAAGAGCAGTGACTCAGAGTTTCTAAAGCCATGTAGGAAAATGTACTTCCAAATAACTGTGAGTCACTGGCTTGAGAAAGAAACGGGAGGAAGAAAAAAAAACTTTGCCGTGTGTCCTTCACAATAGACTTCAGCTTTCTGCTTAACTTTATTTGAGTAGTGAGACAGTGTATTTGTTGAGATATTTTTGGTTATAATCCGACCGCCCCTTCCCCCCCACCCCGAAACAGTTTTACCACTCATGCACACGCTCCTTATATAAAGTACTTTGTGAAAGTCATATTTTGCTTCCAGAGAGCTAGACGTTCTTTTATTTTTAAAGTAGTCTTGAGGTAAATGGTTCTCCAGGCTTCCCAAATAACTTTTCTTTTTGTCTCCCGTTTTCAAAACCTAACTTTTAATCTAATCTAGCGCAGATGATGACCGATGATCAGGCCGGTAATAAGTGGTTGGAACTGATGAGAGGGAAAATGAGGCTGCTGCTCAGATTGTTACATAAACAACCAATATGTTTTATTGTATCTATATCCACTTTGCAGCATGTTACAATAGGACATTTATTTCAATACTTTAATTTAATCTGCATCATTTAATAGTTTTTTAAAATTAATTAAATTATATTGAACAATTTTTAATTTGTATAGTATTGTAGAAGTATAAGTAGAAAACGTCCCCTTGCATTAGCTATCATATTGGTTGTTGCTTTCGTACGAAATGCTTAACAAACCCAGCAACATTAAACCTCACCGTCAGGCACACGTCCCCAAATGATTTCAACATACACGCTCTCAAACACAACCACGCAGAAAAACTCATATTTGGTAGAGGGTAAGCAGACGAGGGAAATGAACAGCAAGCTTATCACCTTTCCTACCTTTCCCCCCCCCTTTTTTTCCATCATTACGATCCATAAGTGGATGAGGGGGAATACATACCCATTATCAATTCCTCTATGCAAAAAAGGGAGAAAGCCCAAGTGTGGAAGAAATCATTTTTAGCAAATAATATTGTGCCTGCAAATGTATTTTAAATGACGTGCCACATTACACTTCTGGTGTAAGAGCCACAGAAATCAAATAGCGAATACTTTGTGGTATAAGAAAAAAGACATTACATAAAAAATGCAATCTAAAAGGTTCATTTTTAAAGCATCGGTTAGGCCTAATTTTTTATGTTTTTTTCCAGAGACAAAGATAAATGAATGTAGAGGAGAATTATGTTATTCGCCAGGCCTTTCAGTTTGCCATTATAAAATGCAAAGTGGGCTTCATTTAATTTCATTTAATTTAATTGTCTATCTTTGTCAAATATCATAAATAAATAGACCTTTTACATCTTTATAGTCTCTGATCAGCAAATAAATGGAAGAATAGATTGATGAATGGTTATGATGTGGATGGATCGATGAATAGACAGGCCTGATGTTGTTGGGTGGCTGATTGGATGGATAGATCACGTGTGGATAAATGGATAAAGGAATAGATGACTGGATGGAGGGATGAATGAATGAGTGTGATATGGTTGGATGGCTAACTGCATGTATAGACCTGGGGTTAATGGGTCTGGTGTGGATGGGTGGATGGATAGGGCAGATATGGATGGATAGATAGATGGATGGATGGATGAATAGACAGACCTGATGTGGTTGGATGGCTGACTGGAAGAATGGATCTCAGATAGATGAATGGATAGATTAATGGATTAATAGACCTGATATGGATGGATGGCTAACTGGATGGACAAACCTGAAGTAAATGTGGGAGGGATGGATGGATGGATGGACGGACGGACGGACGGACGGACCGGCCTGGTTGTATGGCTAACTGAATGGCTAGACGGGTAGATTAGTCAGATGTACTGTAGATGGATGGATAGATGGATGGACAGATAGACAGGACTGATGTGGTTGGATGAATGACTGGAAGGATGGATCTCAGGGTGATATACAGATAAATCAATGGATTTAGAAATGGATGAATAGGGCTGATGGGGTTGGATTGTTAATTGGATGGATAAACTTGAGGTAGATTGGTCTGATGAAAACAGACAGATGGATAGACAGGCTTGACGAATAGATAGACCTGATGTGGTTGGATGGCTGACTGGAAGGATGGATCTCAGGTAGATGAAAGGATAAATGAAGGATTTAGAGATGGATGAATTAGGCTGATATGGTTGGATGTTTAATTTGATGGATAGACTTGATGTAGGTTGGTCTGATATGGATGGATGGATGGATGGATGGATGGATCTCTGGTAGATGAATGGATTTAGAGATGGATGAATAGGGCTGATGTGGTTTGATGGGTAGACCTGAGGTGGATGGCATACAGTATGGATGTATTCTAGTCCCCAGAAAAAGAAAGTTGCAGTACATTTAAAACATAAAATTGACCGTTTGTTTAGCTAGTTCGACAAATAAAGTGTGCAAGAACTACATAAAAACCTGCCTGTGTGTATTGATCGTCTCCTTTGCCTTTTGTGGTGAAGACTGATGCCAGAAGTCAACTTCTACCAACTGGAAAGTATATACGTTCTTTTTCTCTTTTTGTCTTTAATACCATTAAACAGTTGTATCTTAAACAGGCAGATTAAAGTTCAGAGCAGCAACCGTGCTTTCCTTTTTGTACAGAACATTTAAGCACAATAGAGCCAATTAAATTGTTTACCTCTTGCAGCACAGAGCTGAAGCGCATGGGTTTAACACTGATGATAATTGCATTCCTGAGCGCGTGTTGAAAGTGAAGCTGAAAGGCATTCTCCGGTGTGTCTGCAGTGATGCTAAAGGCTCCTGCTCGTGTTCCAGTATTTTGATATGTGCTGGGAATAAAAGCGGGTTGGAATACACACAACGTGCCGTGATGGAAGTGTGAGTGGATCTCTACAGGGAATCGCTGTGATCGGATGTCAGGCCGATATAAACACGGCGTGTACGGTGTCTGTGCATCAGGCTGACATTAGAGAGAATGCACCTGCCCACAAGATACACCGTCAACAAATCATTGGAATATATATATATATATATATAAATATATCAATAATAAAAACAACTAGTCGGAGGGGGGCTAGACGGATGACAGCTCCTATTATGATTCCTTTTGTTGCGTCGTCTCCTGACGGACAGCTGTAAAAGACGACCAGCGAAAGCAACAGCGTGCATTTTAACATCGACCCGTGTGAGGCGTCTCCTGCCACGTTGATGGCTGGCTGACTTTCCCACATACTAGTAATGTAATTATATATATATATTGCGAAGAAGAAATAAGATGCCTGATGTCAAAAGAATGCATGAGATTAGATTGCTCCTTAATTAAGATTTCCACGCCAACGCCATGTGCGAGTGGGGCTTCGGTCGCACTATGAGTGTAAGCCACAGTTATTAAGCTTGCCAAACATTACGGTAATCTATTACACCATTGTTTAATAGCATCTGTCACTATAAATAAAGCTTTATACCAAGGGTACTTTAGGCAGGGAAGGACATTATAAGAGAAGCCTAATAAGACCCAAAGTATTAGATTAATAATAAAAAAATAAATAAAAAAAAAAGGCAAGAAAAGTACACGGCTCTCACGGTACAGCTGAGGGAAAAGAAAAGAAAAGAAAAAAAAAAAAAAAGCTTTATAAAGAGCCCTGAATAGAAGCTTCATTTTCTTAACACACTCGTTCTCCAGCTCACATATTTGCTGCTAATGACACAAACCCAAGCAGGCTTTTAGCTCCTGCTTACACTGCGCCTAATGGCTTTTTCTTATTATCTCGGCTGACATAATACATGGAAAAAGCATGTTTGCTGTGTGCGAGGCAATACGTATCCTGTTTGTTTAAAATGCGTGGTTTGTGTAAAGGTGTCCTTATTACAGAGTAAATTGGACAGAAGGTGCATCTCTGGCAGCAAAACACGCCATTGTCCGTCCGTCCTTCTGTCTGTATGAAGTGCATTTGCGAGGGCAGCGCTTCGAGTTGTTTGCGTGGCTACGTGCGCGGCTCTGTACAAAAGAGCCGAAGCAGATTAAAGTCTTTAAAGGTAATTCAGCCGGATAATTAGACCCAAAACCCAGCGGTACCTGTGATAGATGCATATTAATTCTGGGGGAGTTTGAGAAAAAAAAAAACCTGCACATACATTTAACCGTGACAAATCCACGAAGCACACGGGTCAAGACAGTGCAAGTGCTCCTCGTCTCATATAGAAGCTGCAAAAGCACCAGTGCTTCATGTTCTTCCCATTGTAAAACAAGCACAAGAAGAAAAAGAGGAACAGGATTCAGGAGCGGATTGGCCGCTGCAGGGAAATCACGCAGGCATGCACGTTTTGTTGTTTAATACAAGTTTAAGTATCTTAGTCAAATAAAGGTCAGCAGACATTGTCAAAGGTGGTCACGTTAGTACGAATAAGTAGAATTCTTCATATTAGATTAAATGAAGGAAGCAATTTTTCACTATAATGTGCCGCAAAGTGCCGAAAGATAAAGGTCGGGTATCAGTTGGGGTTTATACGATACCGGTGCCAAATCGATACTATTAAAACGGTACTGTTGCCTAAATGGTATCTGAACCTCAAAACAAAAACAAAAAAACAATAAAAAAAGTCACAGTATTAAAAATATTTTAAATATTAAAATATAATATTAAAAAAATAATATATTAAAAGCTTAAATACAAAACATGACAAATTTACATACTATCTAACCTGACTACAATAATTTAACACCAAAATCTTCAAAGTAGTTGATATTCTTGAAATGCTGCAAACCAGCTTCAAATTTCAACAATTCTTTTGCAGAAATATGAAAATTATTTGCTTTATTTGGCAAAACACGACAGCTCTCCTGACTTTTCTAGGGTTGGGTGTGACTGCTTTTAACTTCATCCTGTGTGTGTTCTCACATGTTTCATTAGGTTTGACGTGTTTCTCTTTTACACGCAATTGTTGAAAGACGTTTGTTGCACGTCACAATGTCGGAATCCACTGTTGTGACATAACTCCATAACCACTGGAGCGTTTAGGCGCTTTAATTTAAGCGTGTTTAGCTTAGCGGCCTAATGCTACCTGCTGCCTTCAGAGCAAGTGTAATTACCGCATTCACGTGGATGGTCTTGTTTCCCAGAGTTGTGCCTTTTATTCGGAATATTAATACAATGTGGACACTCGCGTTACTACAAAGATTAATTGGATTTGTGCAACTTGCGTCCACGGATAGGTTTCCCCTCCCGTCTGGTCGTTCAGGAGGTCTGGAGAACTATTCCTCAAACCAACATAAAAAAAAATTTCTTTTTTTTTGGGGGGGGGGGGGAATGCCGGCAAAGGCATAATATTCATATTACATTATAATAAGTAAAAAATTGGAGCACTATGAGCAGCTGTGATCATGGACCTGAAAATACCCCAAAAAAGAAAAATCTATACTGTATATCCTTGTGGAACGGCATTGGTTTTATGGTGACCATGTATAAGCCAAAGTACATGGTCAAAATATTTCAAAAAACCTGACACACACAGTTTTTCTGCCAAACTGCTGCCACAAAGTTGGAAGCGCACAATTGTATAGAATTCCTTTGTACGCTGTAGCATTACAGTTTCTTTCACAGGAACCAACAGCCCCAAACCTGTTTGAGTATTACAATACCCATGTGCATAAAGCAAACTCCATGGATTAAAATAAAAAAATATATATATACACTACCGTTCAAAAGTTTGTGGTCACTTTCTAACTCCATGATGGTTCCTGATTTTTATTTCTTTCTACATTGT
>JAQMYL010000007.1:3732176-3757324 GCA_030014365.1 Clarias pachynema | reverse complement strand
CCCCCCCCCCCCCCCCCCCCCCCCCCCCCCCCCCCCCCCCCCCCCCCCCCCCCCCCCCCCCCCCCCCCCCCCCAATAAAAAAAAAAGAAACACACACCAGTTCAGAGTGTTTGGACAAAAGAGTGACAGACGGCCAGAGATCCAGAGATGAGCATTCCCAGATTGGAGGACAGTCTGGCACATTTTAAGCGCCGCTGGCACAGCCATTGGCACGGCCGTACAGACGAACAGGAAGCATAAAAAGAGTTGATGTGCACCTCGTTACTGTAACTGCCCATGTACACGAGACGACAGTTTACAACTTCTGTGTATTCCACCTCTACTTGTATCTCGCTTTCTGACGACTAAATCAGCATGTGTGCGCGGTGAGGGAGCGAATGCTTGTTGTGCTCCAGTCCTAACGTTTGTTTGTCCGTGTCAAACTGTGCCCCTCGCTGATCCCTTCGCAAACTCCTTTTTATAACCGTCTGAGTGGCATTCGTGTAAACAGATGGTTTCTCGGCACACTTCTATCCATTCAAGACAAGCTACACAGACTTTTTTTTCTCTCTCTCTCTCTCTCTCTCTCTCTCTCTCTCTAACAAGGCATGCCCTGCCAGTTTGAATTAATGCGTCTGCTCGCACAATTTCTCTTCCGCCCAGCCTTCTGTCATTGTCTATCCGTAAGGGCACGCCGAGTTAGTTATTGGAAAATGAAAAACAGCGATGCATTTATTTCATTGGGTTTTAATTAGAAACACAACGTCCTCTCTCTCCCTCTCTCTCTCCCACTAATTCTACCGGATGGTTTTTTTAAACAGTCGTTAATATTTAATATGAGAGAAATTTTAAAACAGAAACTAATTAAATGTGAAAAGTAAGATCTCTAATTATGCTAAGATAGAGCTGGCTATTTTGTCGTTAGCACAGACTGACCGAACGCTTCAGGAATTTCTCTGCATCTTCTTAAACAGGGATAGGGGAATTTTTTTTTTTTTTTTATCTCATTACAGTGAAATAATTGTCTTTGATTTTGATCTACTGCAAAAATGAGAAAATTATCTACCCGGACCTGCAGATAGGCGGAGGTTTTCTGAGGAAGCTGTCGTAACCATTCATTTACAATTTTACACAATTTCAAGGAGACTTAAGTTTCCAAAGCATTAGTGGTTGAGGTGGCAAAAGAAAGCAGGAATTCTTCCAAGCCACACAGGAGAGGAGCTCATTTGGCACATCAGATCGTTAGGTTTACGCTTTCGAACTTATTTCAAGATCCAACATACAGTAGTGGGAGAATGTGAACTTTGGAAAGCAATCATAGTAAACGGCAGAGTGTGGAACTGAAACATCCTCAATTGCCAACCGAGAAAAAGTTCAAAAGTCGACTATCAGCTGGAAAATTCATCAACGCATACAGTTTTCTACGACCCTTTTAGTTTTGGCACAATTTGCTGTTATAGGTTTAAGTTAAACTTATTGAATTATCTGTTTCTATTGTATCCATTAACTCAAAAATAAAACCTGGAGGCTCTGGTCGTACAAAAACAGAATCCACGTCTGCCACACCGGAGGTCCCTAGACAATGCACCAAACCAGAGCTCTACAATCCAGTGCACTTGCAGCGTCGGTCCCAATCCTGGATCAGATAAAATGTGAGGGCCGTGTCAGGGAGGGCACCTGGCGTAAAAAACTGTGTAAAAATCAAAAGGGAATTCCACTGAGGTGACCCCTCAGTGCACTCAGAAGCTCCACTGGTAGGACAGCAATTACAGTTTAGCCTGTCTTGGGTAAATTCCTACTACTTCTACTGAGAGAATAATGTCTGAAATCACTGTAGAAGTTCAAAGGAGTTTAAGACTGGTATTAGCCAAACTATCAGATGGATCTAGATCCATAGATTTTTAGGCAAGCGGATTTACTGCATAGATTTCAGCCTAAAACATGGCCTTATCGTCTTCCCTTGCGGTGCGCCTTTTCTAATTTTCCAAGTAAATTTTCCAAGTGCCTGCTATATACTGCACCTGTATCTCAGTTGTGCCTTCGGTCTAGCCACTGATGGCAGCATAACATTGTAGCATAAATGACTGATGATGAATCTCAAGTGACTGTCCATCCAGGAGGATTCTCACATTCTCACAGACTTCATATGGTATTTTGTTTCCTGGGATTCTAACCCAGTTATTAATTTTGGCCAGATGGCCAGATCTAGGAAGTTCCAATGGTCTTCCATTTCACAATGATGGAGCTCCACTGTGCTCCTGGGAACTGGTTTGAAACCCTTGGCCAGATCTGTCTTGACAAAAATCTGATAACAGAGGTATACTTAGGCATCATGGCGTTTGTTTATGCAGTGTGTGCATTGTGGGACCTTATACGCACAGGGGTTTAGGTGGTTGTGTGAAATTGTTAAAGCATGCCCAATAAACTGCCACAGGTTGACTCCAGATAAGTTCTCAAGAAAATGTAAATTAACCAAAAGGAAACAGAATGCGCCAGAGCTCAGAGTCTAGAATCTAAATATATTTTTTGGTTTGAATTTAAATATCCATTATTGTTTTGTAAGATAAGTCAACTGCTTTATCTGTTTCGGGCAGCATGGACAAAGAACACAAAGATTGTTTGGTATCACACGAAGATGAATTGGTTGTTGTTTTTTCTGAATTCAGGCCACACGTATAGGGATTCTTGTAGGATACGCATTATAAGAAAAGACAGAACGCAATTCAGCTGTAAATCTTTAAGCTGTGAAAACCAGGTTTTCCTACAGACAATTAAATGATCGCAATTGTCGGAAGGCACCAGCGATCCCCAATTCCTCCGCAAGACTTGTGCAAAAAAGATAATTAAATTCATTTAAAATGTAACCTACGAAAGTGAGTCAAAAATTTATCCGAACTCTGGTTATATTAAAACTTCTGTTGGTTGCACTGTCTTCTCAGCGCTTTCCGTTCAAGGCTACGGTCTCCCCAGACACTGCTGTGCAAGTGTGAATGTGTTACATCAGATCATTTGTAACGGAGGTGCGAGCAAAAATGGACAAAAATGGACCCTTGTGATTTGCACGAAAGAAGCAATGCACGCAGTGATATCTGCAAAGAACAAAAATTGGACCAATCCTCTATGGAAGGTAAAAGTTTCTTAAAGAGAATCAATACTAGTGACGAGACACGGACTCGTCACTACGAGCCTGAGAGTAAACGGCAGAGTGTGGATCTGAAACATCCTCAATTGCCAACCGAGAAAAAGTTAAAAAGTCGACTATCAGCTGGAAAATTCATCAACGCTTACAGTTTTCTACGATTCTCAAAGGCCGGTATTGGCGCATTTTCAGAAAAAAACGTTTCAACAATCAACAGTGCTCGTTACAGTGAGACGTTTTTTTTCAAGAGCTGACGCCTAAATTTGGGGATTAAACGCTGAGAACGTTGCTATCCGAGGGCGAGATGATCGTCTGCACTCTTCTGCCCACAATGTCGACACTCTGCAAAAGCTTCACATAGATTCACTCCTGATGAAAAAGTGATGACAGCAGTGCATCCATGACTCGCAGCTCAGCTTAAAACATTTTTTTTTTTCATTGTAGAAACAGGTTTTTGTTTTTTTTTAATGTAGGAAAAGTATGAAATTTTTTTTTTTTTTTAGAAAGTTAATTAAAATAAATTCTACATCCAGAGTACGGATAATTTTTGACTCACCCTCGTATCATACTATAAAATGTGCCAAAAGTGCAGAGGAGTCTGAATACATTGTGAAAAAGGTCAGGGTTTACTTCCTCTCAGAAATTCAGTGGTAGCCTGATCATAAAACAAGTGTTTGTTTCTAATGCATTTGCTTCGCATAGAGGGAGGGAAAAAAAAAAAAAAGAAAAAATATATGATCTTAAATCTTAATTTAGATCAGAGCTGGTCTCTTGACATTTAAAGACAAGCCAAGAGAGCTAGTCAGTGTCCTCCTCATAATTGCAACTGGTACATACTTACCCTCTGGGTAAGACAAAAGGAGTGAGTGTTCTCTAAAAGGAAGATCAGGAAACAGAATGATTCACCAAACGAGTGGTCACGTCTGCATGTGTGTGTGTCTCTGTGTGTGTCTGTGTGTGTGTGTGCGCGAGTCTGTGCATCTCTGGTTAAAAAAATAAATAAAAAAATGGAACAATCAAAAAAAAAAGTGGAGAGAAGAGAGCAGAGGACAGAGGAGGAGAGAAAATAAAATAGACAGACTGACCTTTTGGTTCTGTTCCAGCGAGCAGACAACAGGTGCATACAGCAACAGCATGAGAAAGAGGGGGAGAGAGACGAGAGAGGGTGTTTTAGTCGGTTAGTTGCGGGTAGCCATATGGACAATCATGCATAATAGTGAAATGAAGACGCTCCATGCTGTGTGCTAAGTGAGTTAGCCAGTGGACTGTCTGCAGCCTGAGATCTAGTTAAAACGCCATTAAAAGCCTTAATTGACTATGCAAATAAATACGGCAGATTTAAAAACTGTGTTTCAATCTGCTACGTCTGTGGACCTGTTGCACGCGCGATGATGTCTACATGCAGGAACTGAAAAATATATACAATCACATGACGGTGTAAGTCATGCTTGAAGATCGAGTGATGCGCAAGTATAAAAGCAAAGATAATTAGTATATACTGTATTATTTATAAAATGATAAGTATTGTAATTAAACATTAAGAAAAGACACATCTGATTCAATAATTAATCGAGTAATTTTAAATTGAATTCCCATACTGTACAGTGTGTCACAAAGGCGCTGCTTTGCTTGGGTCACCTCCCTACTTTGGGGTCCTCTCTTCACGGAAAAACCTTGACCACCGATGTGCTATTGTGGTTGCGCCATCGGTGGACCTTTTGTCAAGATTTTTCTTAAGACATAGGACCCCAAAGTAAGACGGTGACCCAAGTAACCCAAGCTCTGCCATACCTTCGTGACAATGGAGTCAGAAGTGGAATGAAAGACAGTGAAAAAAAAGACAGTGACCGATCACCTCACAGGATCGAAGTCCCAGGTGAAGTCTGCCCGTCAGATTTATTTCCTTAACAATTCTCAAATAATGCATTTTTCCATTTTACTCCACCTCCAAATGTACCGTTTCATGCAAAGCTGAGCAACAAGGCGGGGATGGATATCTCCTTATATGAGGTCATAATAGGGGGGAAGAAAAACTTTGTTTTTGACACGTGAACGTCTAAAAAATTTCTAAAAAGTAAATTTTGCATCTCTCTTTTAAAGCCCGGCTCACAGCCTCATCAACTAGCAGTCAGTCTCTCTCTTTTTAGACGACGTACAGGATGAGGACTCTCATCTGCTTCACGAACTGCTTCCATCCGGGAACGTCTTTAATAAAAGTTTACCCTGATCTTAGACAGATCTGTTTCTGTATCATTCCTTTTACTCTTGGGAGAAAAAACGTTGAGGAACAACCAATCAGCTCAGCAAACACAGTCAAACCAAACGCCATGAGAAGCGATCATCGTTTTTTCGATCATCTCTCTTGTGTTCTCTCGCCATATGGTGCATGTGAGCCTTAAAAGACAAACACACACATTCTTCCCCCCCTGTCTTCATGCCGGCATGCTCCTGCATATATATCTCTCTTCTCATTTCTTCTGCTGATTTCCAAGGAGCTCTCGACAGGAAACAATTTCACCACTCACATCACCCCCTGGTGGAATCATTCATTCAGATATTGATTTAAAGCATCCCAGGTACCACTAAAAATAAACACAGATCAGTGGTCCTACAAATCAATTCGGGGGAGAAGAAGAAGAAGGGGGGGGGGGGGGACTAGACACGTGGTGCCAAGTGATAAAGCAAGAATATAAAACAGAGAATAATTTTACATAGGGATCTGATAATGTTTAGTAGAAGATCTTCCCAATGAGCGGCACTGAAAGGGACGACGACGTAGAAAAGGACTTCACCTCCTCTAGAACAGCCGATAAGGACAGGACAAGAATGGCTCACGACTGACACTCGTTCAGAAAAGAGTGCTTATGTCTGTTCTTTGAAAAAGAGGGGGGGGGGGGGGATTAGGCAACCGCATCAAACCACTTGTTCCCTTCTTACTATTCAAGTTTTCAGCATAAAAAAAAAAATATATATAAAAAAAAACTACAACACGCTGATCAATAAGCGAGGCAGACGTTTGCGCTCCGCAGACAAAAGTACTCGACACTGGGGTTAAAGGGAGGTCAGGGTTCGTGCGATGTCATCAGTTAATGTCATAAATTGGTTCGAGGTCATTCGAAGTACAAGGGATATTTGCATAATCACTCGGTGAGGGCATGTCTAACATTTCTGCATTTGAAATCCGCTAACGAAAGTCACAAATAAAAGTGTGCACAGAGCAGAGGCACATAGCGACAAGGTGGTCTGGTAGAAACGGAAAACTCAACAAGCAGACGGAATTATCAAATTCATAACACACCAACGAAAAAAAAAAAAGAAAAAAATACCACGCAACAGAACTTAAACTTCAAAGCCTTAAAAAGAACAGAAATCAGGTGTTAACTGTTTCCACTGAAGTTTTATTATGTCATGAGCACCACATTGCACTATAATTTACTGCTTTGTTCAAACGTAATACTTTCAACACCGAGCTACTGACAGATTTCTCATATGACGACCAGATGAGATATGCAGACACACTGGCTTCAGGATTTCTTTCATTATCAGTATTGTTTTGTATGTCTGCGTGTGCGTATGTGTGAACACGAATAAACATACTGGGTCTTGTTCATTATTCTTTGACTGAAGTTGTTTGTGTAAGACGAACCAAACTACAAAGTTCCGCTGGATTTTCAGTTTCAGAGAGGCAGATTTTTTTTTCGGCGCGGTGTGTAGGTGTAAATTGTAAAGTGTGTTCCTGGCGCAGCTCATGTGTGTTTAGTAACGCATACAAAAAACCATAAAAGGTAAAATGCACAGCTTCAAATGCATACGGGTGTGTGTGTGCTTGTGGGATACTTGTGTGTACTGGATGGATGGATGGATGGATGGATGGATGGACAAAAATAGTATTAACTAGACAGGTTTCCTGAAGAAAATTTGAGTGGTGCTTTCCGTGGTCAAACTCTGGCCTCTGGGCCTTTTATAATGACAGTCTATGGGATCAGTTGCTACAGTCTAAATTTGTTGTACTTTAGGGCGTGGCTTGACAGCTTCATAATGATGCTGACAAACTAATTGGTTGCCTGAGTAAAATGAGCCCAAACTCCATGTCTCGATGATGAAGAGATCTGCAGTTACAGTAGGTTCGGTTTCAAAGTTCCTATGGAGGTTACCATAGCAGGGAATGCAACTGTGAGGACTTCCTCTTTCAATAGGGAGTGTACCTTCACCATTATATGTCAATGGGGCAAATTTGGGCACCTCTTGTGCCCCGGGGGTACAACTTATACCCTCTTGCGGGGTTTGTCCTGACACAGATTGCAAGCCTCTTCAAATGTGGTAAATTTTATATTTCTACAAAATTCTTGCTCTGCGCTTGAATCCGTTAAAGTTGGTCTCAATGTTAGGACTATGGGATTTTTTTGGGGTTTTTTGGCCGGCAATTTATCCCCCACCCCTTAGAAACGTCATAGCACCCCATTCCTAAATAAGCTGACACCTCTTTCATGGGTCTACGACAAACGGTACAGGACTTGTTGCGTGCCAAAGTTTGTATGGAAGAAATAGGGGAAAAAAAATAATAATAGGTCTGCAAGATAACACAAGTGATGCTTTGCTTCACAAGCACCACTAATAAGCGAACCCTAAACTCTCTATCAGCTGGGTTATTATTTCTGGTTTATAGCTCCGCACAGACAAACCCAGCAACCTCTTTATTTGGGAACAATTCATTTATTATATTATCATCTTCTTTTTTCAATTTTCCTTATTCTATAACTGATGCCAAGGATATTAAAGATAAAAAGGGTTTTCATGATACTCTTAGTCCCTGGCCTAGTGAACTAGCATTACAGTTTTTGAAGTGTCACTTGTACAAGTCGCTCTGAATAAGAGTGTCGGCTAAATGCTGCTCGTCATCAAAATAAGGCAAATCATGTATTGTGACAATCATGTATCATGATAATATCATATTGGGAAGTCCTTGGCGATTCCTGTGCCTACAATTTACCCTTATGGAAGAGGGGCGTGGCCAGGCAGGTAAGAGGTGATGATTCTCACCCGAGTGCCTTGCTAATGTTCGTCAATCTACGTACTTGTGTTTCTTTGATCTTTCAGTGGACGGCCATCACCAAAGACAAAGTGAGTGAACTTCCAGAGCGTACCGCACGTACGCGGGCCGAGGGGCGTGAACTTGAACTTAAACAGTGCTTCATCTTCTTGATGGAACTTCTATAAAAGTGCAGCAATCCATACAAATTATGGGATTTGAGTTCAATAACGCTGAAAGTTCCATTCGTTAGTTGTTTTACGCCTACATTTACAAACACACATTTTAGTTTTTTCTTCTGAATTTAAAGGAATTTCATGAATACTGTGAACCGTGTAAACACTCGCACCAACGGTTTACGGATAAATCCATTCGCGTCTAGCTTTATAAATGAGGTCTGTTGTGACGGGCTGCAACAACGGGACGTCCACTGGGCTTGATTAAGACTGTGTAGATCTCTGTGCATGTACAAGGTAAGACTGCAGAGTTAAATCAAAATGCCGTGATTAGCCATCAGACCATTTAAAAAAAAAAATTAAAAAAAAAAGAGGACGAGAACTGCCAAGAGACAGAGAGGAGTGTGAATGTACATAAGAGGTGAGGAATTATTACATCTCTACTAATAAACAAACAAAAACAAATAAGGATGTAAGGATGTATAATCATTTCTAACCTTGGTATATGAAAACTATAGATGTTCATTAATGGTATAAACATATACACTTCCTGAGCAAAAAGTCACACTAAAATTTCATTCAATCACCTTTAGCTTTCATTACAGCACACAACGCCATGCGAGAAAATGATTCGAGAACCACTCTTTCACAAATCACAAATCAACCCTCCCCCATCATTAAGGTAAGAAAATCAGGTCATTCAGGTCATCAGCTGACTTCATTTTATTGCCACATAACGTTGATGATGGGTGCATCGCTTCATGCGCTTCCCTTCTTACCCTGCCACGCCCATCACTCTGAAACAGGCTCAGTCTGGACTCATCATGACATTTTTCCAGTTGCTCCAAAGTCTAATCTTTATTCTTCCCAGCAAACTCAAGCCTTTTTTCACTAACAAGTGGTTTTATTATGGACACACAGCTGTTTAGTTCCAATCCTGAGACTTCTTATTACATTGTGTGTGTGTTTGGAAATAATCCGACTTTCACTTTTAAACATAGCATTTTTTTTTCAGCATGCAACTTTCAACAAGTATTTAAGTGATCTCCATTCATATACAGTATATGATCACATTTGTTCCACAAAGTTGATGGTTCAGCACTATAGTGTACTTCCAATAATTTCAAATCTCCTTAGTTGTTTTCTTTACTTGATGCAGCCCAATAATTTGACCTTACTGAAACGGTGACTTTTTTTTTTTTTTTTAGGAGGGCCAGGCATTGTATTTCCCTATAGATTAAACGTTTATTAAAGTACTAGCACGCACACACACGCACACACACACACACACACACACACAGAGAGACTCCCACAACTTAATAAAAACTTAATAAAAGCTGCAGCTTATGAAAAAAAATACATACAAATTAAAAAAAGGTTGTTTGCTACAAGGTCAAAACTGTCTTATCAGCATATTTATGAATCTAAAGCTATATAGGTGTAAACACACACACACACACAGACATACACATAGACTCCTTAGCAAGCTTTTTTTTTTTTCTATAATCCCAAGACAAAAATGCATCACAATTTGTATCTTTGCTCAGCACTTATTCCACAAACACATGGTTACGGCTTCACTATCTTTGCATCGCCGTTTCATTTCAGTCTGAATTTATCACATATTAGCCGCGTGTGTGTGTGTGTGTGTTTGTGCGTTATGTGACGGTGTTTGCGCGTGAGTTTGTTTAGAAGAGGAAGACCACTACGGGCCCTGTCACAATGATGTACTGCCCTGATTGGATCACGCGCTCTTACCCGTACATATCCATATATCTACAAGCGCTCTGCGCTTTCCAAGTCGAACGTGTTAAAGGGCCTGGAGCAGAAATTCCTCCTGCTGAAGCCTGAGAAGTTAGACAGTAAGCAGCACATCCATAACACGCTAACTATCTTTTCTGCCCGAGTGTTCCTCGGTCTCGCATTATCTGTGTTTCATTGGAAAATTGCTTTATGAGAGATATAAGACTTAATCTCTGGAGAAATAAGCTAATGCAATGGTTCTGCTGTATGTAGGCGTAAAAAAAAAAAAAAAACGAGATAGCATCAGAAAAGCGCAGTGGAGAGAAATAGAAAGCGTGCCCAGAGTCCAAATAAGAACTGCAGTTAAAGGAGGAGTAGCCCTCCCTTCGTTATCACCCTCGCCTCCCTCGTGCTTGTCTTTCATTGTTCTCTTAGTGCTGTTTTTCCACCTGTCAGGTAATTACAGGAATAGCAGGGTAGGCCGCAGACTCTAAGCTGAAATTAGTTGCTAACCTGGACTAATACAGAACAAAAAAAAAAAAAAGAGAGTAGGAAACACCAACACACTTTTATCTATCTACAGGGAAAAGAGGCGAAGGAGGAAATTATATAAATCAAGTAGAAAATCATGGTAGAAAAATCTGAGTGCTTTCTAGCAGAACAAACCGAGCATCTCTTGAAGCAATTCACTTTCTCAGACTCTTACTAAGGAAGTATCGATTTTCCAATAGGTGCAATCTTATCAGCAGGATAGTAGCTATATTAAAGAGAGAGTGTTTCAGGATTAGAAATATTTCCACTCTTTTCTTATACTCAAAACAGGCCAAGTGTGATCGACTGTTAAACGTTAAAAACACGTTATTAGTTATTACAATTTCTATAGTCATCATCTTAACAAATCAGTTGTCTGATGTCCCTTTGCAGAAACCGTGATATGGCTCCACAAGTGTTGCCATAAGTGTTGCTGATCGCACTGTTCGGACACGTCTGTGCTGACTGGGACAGCGGTGGTTTTTTTTTTATTTTGTTTGTTTTTTCTAAACGGATATTCAACTATCATCACCATTAACCTTATTTATAGTGTTATACCCCTATCTCACCTATGCGGTTTCGCATAGAATAAACATGTTTAATTTTTTTGTCGGTCCTCGCGGAAGCTTGCGTTCCTTACAGAACTTCGCGGAACGCCAGCGGAACGACGGCGGGCAATCGTGGCGACTCACGGTGCCTAACTCCGCATCTCACCGTGAGTCAAACCGCGTAGGTGAGATAGGGGTATTAGATTTAAGACTCCTTGGTTGTTGGCAGCATCGCTAATGCTTAACTGTTAAATGTTAGCTAGGACGAGAAGCAAATTTTGTGGCATCATTACAAATGGAAAATTAGGTGGAGCCAAAATACATATTAATTTTAAATTCGTATTAAAAAATAAATGATAAAAAAAAGGCAGATGCAACAAAAACTAATAATACATATGAACAAAAAAAAATAAAACGGCAGAGGTAAACAAAACTAATAATACCTCTGAATACTAACAAAATAACTATTGGACAATTGGCTCATCTGCTGTATAAATGTGAGTGGGAAATGGAGATTGCTCTTTGGCATGTGTTTGTGTTTTTAGTCCAGTGTGAAGAACACAGAGCAACCAGACATTTTACGAAATGTGTAAAGTGTAGCAGGTCGGACACGATCGGGTCCGAGACATATTTAATTCATATTTCTTTTTTTTTTTTTAAATCTGCCCATTTAAACATGCCGCTCTGCAGTTCCTACTGTGGCACACTCCATAGTTTAAATACCTCTGTGTTGCTCCTATAAGCTAGAAAAATAATGCAAAATTAAAGGATCCATTTAAAAATATGTAGAGTCTGGCCAAGTAAACAGCAATTACAATGAGCCCTCTCATGATCAGCCATAGCATGAGCACCACTTACAGATATATTGAATAACATTGATTATCTTGTTAAAGTGGCTCCAAATTGTCAAGCAGCAAGAGAACAATCGGTTTTCAAAGTTGATGTGTTGGGGGAAAAAAATGGGCGAGCATTAGGATCTGACTGACTTTAACAAGGGCTGCATATTAATGGTTAGACGACTACATCTAAAACGTCAGGGCTTGTGTTGTTTTCCTGGTATACACTGGTTAGTACCTAATACAGTATCTGTTCAAAAGTTGAACACACACTCCTTTAATGTTCCCCACAAGTAGGTGGTGTAAGACCAGGGGAATTCTGTCTTCGTTTATGACCGCTTCCACAAGAGCAGGAATAATACTCAACTATGAATACTTTTTCCTCTGCCGCGAGACCCATTTACAAACAGCAAACGCACAACAAAACTTCATTTTCACCAATGAGAACACGTGCGTCTAGAGCTATGCCCCGTCGGGAAACGCAAATGCTCATGTGTATAGCTCATGTGTATTGTACAAAAGAATTAGACACTGCAGTGCACCAGATACCAACATTTACAATTATATAAGTGAATGTATAAAATGTCTAAAATCTGGTATATTGTGTGAGTGGGAGAAATGAGTCATCGAGCATGAGGATAGAAAATGTCAGTCCTTTAAAGCTGTCCAGATGGTGAATACTCCTAATTTGAGGAAATCCTCAACAACACAGTGTTCACAGTCCAATACAGTGGAAAACAGTTTTAAGACAAAATGGCGTCCGGGATTTAAAAGCACACAGACAACACTGTTATATTTCTAGTGTTATGTGTAGGGAAAGGGGACAGAGATTCATCCAAGTGGATTGGTATGTATATTCATGTCAAAGGCATACAGGACTCACTTTGTCGGACTTAAGAACAAATCAGACTTACAAACATGCTCCTAGAACGGAACTCGTTCGTAAGTAGGGGACTAACTGTATATTTTGGCACATACCACATTAGTAGTCTAAAGAAGGATGACTGGTTAAAGAGTGATCAGGTCATGGGCGGCCAAGGATCATCGATGCATGTGGTGAGGAAAGGCTAGCCCATCTGGTCCGGTTACGCAGAAGAGCTCCTGGGTTTTTAATGTAGTACTGGGCTGGATATCTGCAGAGTGCCCATGATGAACCCTTTCATGACAATTATATTCCCTTCCAGCAGGATAATACCCCCTGATCCACTGCAAAAAGTGTTCATGGATGGTTTGAGGAACTGTTCAAGGTGTTGACTTGGTCTCCAGTTTCCCCAGATCTCAATTTGTTTAAGCATCTGATCCTAAGAGATTCCAACTCACAACTTACAGGACTTAAAAAATCTGCTGCTAACGTCACGGAGTCAGTTACCGCAGCTCATCTTCGGAGGTCTTGTGGAGTCCATGCCCTGATGAAGCAGAGCTGTTTGGGCAGCACAAGGAGCCAGGATAATATTAGGCAGATGGTTTTAATGTTACGATGTTAGCGTGTGTCTGTGTCACAGATAGTGCGAGTAAGAAAAGGGAACAGAGAAGCACTGAGAGAGACAGAGAGAGAGAGATATATAGAGAGAGTGAATATGAGGCAATATAGACGAGCATCATTAGTAGAAGGTGTGACCGTGGATCAGAAATCGGCAACGTTAACGCTGTACATTGCAAAGGAGATTAAAGAAAAGGAGACATTTTTTTCAAGATGGTGCTTTACTGAAGGTTTCTTCAAGAACATGAGAATAAAGCATTTCTGAGGATCCACTGTATGTCGACCCAGAAACCTATTCATTACCTTAATTTACTTCCAACTATGTTTTTTTTTTCCCCACTAGTGAGTCAGGAAGACAGATCGATATACAAACAGTTGTCTAAAGGAAAGAAGTAAAAGAAAGGTCCAAAACCTTGCAAGGAAAGGTCAGCTGATTTTATTTCCTACAGGTTATGAAATATTAAGCTTGAAGCCTTTGAACGGCACCAGCACCCAAGACCCAAGATGAACTTTTAAATAATGTTTTTAACACGTTTAATATTTCAGAACCTGGGCTATTATGGGCACGCTGTTCTTCCAAAGTTTTTTTTTTTTAAAAAGGCTGTGAGTATAGACAGACTGTGCAAGAAGGGAAAAAGAAAAGCTGCAGAGCTGCAAATTCGACTGAAATCCATGTTCAGCTTCAATACAGTGTTCCACTGTAAGTTCAGGGGAAAAAAAAGAAAAAAACATCTGCACATGCGCACAACTAAGCAACACATTTCTCCCTTTAAAGATTAAGATTCAATTATTTGTCACATTTATCTTAAAGCACAGTGAAGTTATTATTGTTTTTTTTAAATATCGCTGGGGTCAGAGCTCAGGGTCAGCCAGGATACAGCGCACCAGGAGAAGATAGGGTTACGGGTCAGGCTCAAGGGTTTAACGCTGGCAGCAGGGGCTCGATCCTCCGACCTTCCGGTCAGTAACCCAGAGCCTTAGCCGATTGAGCCCCCAACTTTTCCCTGCAAGCTTGAATCTCATTATATAACTACACACTGTTTCCCTATTGTGAGATGTAAGCTAGGGTTTGTTTGTTTTTTCACCTCATCATCTTCAGCCTTAAGAATTATGCTCTTAAAAACACAACACTACCTCATATCTTTGTTAAAAAATAACAACATAAATAAGAATTCATAATCTTATTTCCGTATTTTGAACCATTTCACATTATACACAGTATTTAATGAATGAACAAAGAAAAGGAATCATATTCACTTTGTTCTTCGTATTCTCATACATACAGACACCATATGGAACTATCAGCTCGTGCATACGCTCAGAGCTACAGGTAGTTTAACCCCCTTCTTTAGTGATGAGTGAAAAGCGTGGGTTTTATGACGGAAACATCCTCAATCGCCTATCGGAAAAAAAAAAAGTTCAAAAGTCAACCGTGAGCTGAAAAATTCATCGATGTTTACAGTTTTTTTGGGATTCTCGAGGGCCAGTATTGAAACATTATCAGGAAAAAGTTTCAACTATCAACAGTGCTCATTACAGTGAGACGCTTATTAAAGGGTTGAAGCCTTAACATCAGATTAAACACAGGAGATGGCTATCCAAGGGTGTTGTGATCTTGGATGAACGGATGGATAGATGGATAGATAGACACTGCAGTGCACCAGATGCCAATATTTACAATTATGTACAATATGTTCAGTGTGTAGGTGAATGTATAAGATGTTAAGTCTCGGTATATCGTATGTGTGCGTGTGGGGGTGCGGGAGAAATGAGTCGGCCTCACCGGTTTCAATGAATCAGTCCGGGAGCACGACGATAGAAAATGTCTGTCCTGTAAAGCTGTCCCGATGGAGAATAATGAAGTAATTGTAACTTAAATAAATTAATACAATACTGCAGATAATGCTACATAGTAAAAACAGAGTGAGAACTGGCAATTCAAACAGAAAAAAAAAGAAGTAAAAGAAATGAAATGTGCAAACCGTATAGCGTATGTACAGTATTGTATGTGTGAATCAACCGTGAATAATGGGATATGTACCGTATATAAGTTCCTATCATCATCATCTGTTACACAGAGGTGAGTCATTGTACAATGGAATGGCAATCTTGCATGACGATGCATGTCAAACTATTTGCTAAATTTAAAAAAAAAAAAAATCAAATTGGGTTATTTCTAAAATCGCAATATTTAAGAAAATCATTTAATCGGTATTGTGATTTCTGGAGATTCCCGTCGCTAATAGTTATATTACAAATTGGACAGTTCTAATCTGCACTTTTATCATCCTAGTTTTAAGTTTTAATAAAGCCTGTCGGGCTACAATAAGAGAATAATGTCACGAGGTACATAGCAAAGTGTATAACTGCACTCTAAAGGACTCGCTCCATTCCTGCCCCTTTAACCAGCTAAATGAGAGAAGCAAATCCCCCGGATTGGCGAGTATCACACTCGTCTGCCTACGCACTCCACTCGTGTGTCACTACAGACCTCTTCAAATGTCGCTCTGTATTCCCTTGCCTCTCTCTCTCTCTAACTTGCTGTAACAGTCACAGGTGTTTTATAACCAGGGACTGTGAGGACACGTCGCCCTGTTGGACAGCCATGAAGCTGAAAGTCTATTCACAGCTTGCGTATACAGAGCTCAGACTCATGGCAGCGGTGTGAACGGCAGCGAGGTCAGCATTAAGCTTGACGTAGCATGACACCTGAGCAAGTGGATAAGACGTGATTGCACTGATCTGCGGCTCTTTTTGACACTGTCTCCTTGCTTTCACTGGCAGGTGAAATGCAACAAAAGGAGAGAGGGAAGGAAAAAGTAAAAAGAAAAAAAAGAAGGAAAAAAAAAAAAGGTGTTAAGCTGAATGAAGGAAAGCCATTTGAGTCTGTAGCTGCTTGCTGTAATACACTGTCTGGATCAGCACTGCCAGGCTTCCAGGCATCAGATCTGGTGTTTGTGTGTGTTTTTTTTGTGTGCGCGATAAGAGACCGGCGAGGATGTTGAAAAGAGACTACGGGGAAGCACAAAGAGCGCTAAAAGGCAGAGCTGATCCAGAGGGAGAGTAGGAATGGTAAAGAGCCATATTCTGTCCACAGTGGTGACATCACAGGCTGTGTTTACCTGCACTATATAGCAAACACACACACACACAAGAAAGCTAGGAAAAGAAAGCAAGGGAGTAAAAATATAGGACAGGAAAACAGAGAAAGTTTAAGCAGCAGGAACTAAAGGAAGGAAGGAAAGATGGAGAGGAGAGGAGGAAGAGGAGAGTGAGCTGGAGGAGAAATAAAGGGAAAGAGGAAGGAAGGAAATGTGGAACAAAAGGGAGGGATGGAGAAGTCAAGTGAAGGAAGGGAGAGGGAGAAAGAAGGAAAGAGTCTCTAAAGGAAGGGAGGAAAAAGGGGGAAAGGAGATAATGAAGGCTGGAAGCAATTAAAGTGGGAAGAGGAAATAAGGAAAGTTGAACTAAAGGGTAGAAGAGGGAGAAACCAAGGAAGTAAGGACAAGACACAACAGAGAGCAATTAAAGTGAAGGAGAAAAAAGGAAAAACTAAACGGAGGACGTTAAAGAGGGAGGGAGGACTAGAGGAGTGGGAAGGCTGGAAACTGCCTTCATAAAGTGAAGGAAGAAGGAAAAAAGGAAGGAAGGGACAAAGGAAGATATTTAAGCAACAGGAAGTAAATGATACGAGAAGGAAGGAAAGAAGGAAGGAAGGAAGGAATTAAAGTGTGTAGATGAAATAAAGAAAGTTGTGCTAAAGAGTGGGGGGGGGGGGAACTGAGGAAAGATATAAAGAAAGGATGAAAGGCAACTAGAAAAATCTAAAGGGAAGGAGAAAAGAAAGAAAAGTGAAATGAAATGGAGAGAGGGACAAATAGGAGGAAAAAATGTAACAAAAATGAGTCTGGGAAAGAAAAGGATGAGACCAGAAAGAAAGAAAAAAAGAATCATGTCCTTACTGCATACTGAGATAAAGAGGATGTCAAAGAAGAAGAGACGGGAAAAGGAGGGAAAAAAGAAGAGGGGTAGAAAGAAAGGAAAGGCTGGAAGTAATTAAAGAGAAAAAAGAGAAAGGAAAAATGGAACAGAAGGAGGGATAAATGGAGACAAAGTGAGGGAAGTCCGAAAAAAGCAAGGAAGGGAATAAAAGGAAGGAAGGAAATAAGGAAGGGGAGGAAGAAAGGGAACAGAAAGGAATGAATGGTGAGAGGAAGAAAAGAAAGGAGGGAAAGTGAAAAAGAAAGAAAAAAAGAAAGAAAGAAAGAAAGAAGTAAGAAAGGACAGATGAAAGAAAGGATGGGAGGAAGGAAGCAAGAAGAAATTAAAAAAGGACAGAAAGGAGGAAGTAAGAAAGGACAGATAAAAGGAAGGGTCGAAGTATGAGGGACGGGAAGGAAGGAAGTGCACTTGTTGCTGGTGCAACAGTTATTACAATAGCAAGAATAGTTGAGTTTTATAAGTAACTTTCTGCATAAAAGGACTAACAAAGTGTTTATTCAAAGTCTCTGAACTACAGAGATGTTTGCAGACTAAACATCTTCCTGCGCATTTAAAAACATCATAACCTGCACTTTAATCTTCTACGTACATTTCTTTTGTCCAAACACAAGCAGATCGATTCTTCTGGTGAGACAAAGACAGTGTGGCAGCTGTGGACGCCTGCGAGAAAAGCTAAACAAATCACACCGACGAGTCGGAGCGAACAATATGTCCAGTTATGTCTAAAAGTTATGATTAAGTGTCCATTACTTGCCTTTTTATAGCTGTTGTTGCTAAAGCTTTCTCTTTACAAAACAGACACAAAACACAAACTGCTTTTGTGAAGTTAGAGAAAAAAAAAATCTTACATAACAAAAGAGGGAAAAACAAGCATGAGATTGTGATTAAATGAAAATGAGAGAGAAAATAACAGTCTCGGAGAGAACGGACGAGAAGAAAGTAAGTATGACGCAAGAACAACAAAACTATGTGGAGGGGGGACAAAGTAAGTGTGTGTGTGTGTGTGTGTGTAGAGAGACAGACATGAGTCAGCAGCTAAAGCCTACAGGTCAGATGGTTGATGGAGAAGAATCGCCAAGTGTTTCACACTAACAGGATTTGGGGAAGAATGGAGAGAAACGAGGAGAGAAAGAGAATCTTCGTTGCTGTTGCGGCCCTGGTGTTGATCAGTAAGTCACGATCATCACAAAAACAAACAAACAAATCAAAACCCGGGCGCACGTGCAGATCGAACGTCACTGACACAGATCTGTGAACAGATGTGTCTGTCTTTCGCCCACTGTCTCACGTGCACATCTGCTTCTTTCTCATTTTCTCACACACAAGCAGGCACAACTGCAGGGTCTGGAGGTAGCTGTGCCAGCTGTGGTTAACAGCTGTGTGAGGGTGACGGAGGAAGCTCGATGATGACTCTCAGAGAGACAAACATTGACAGGAGAGGAGCAAAGGGCCGTGAGGTGAGGGAGTCGAGAGTCATGAGAGGAGGAGAGGAGAGGAGAGGAGAGATACGAGCCAAGCAACAGAGGACAGGAAAGACATAAGCAGTAGTGGAGAGACATAAGGAGAGGGAAAGACATGAGCAAAGGAAGGGGGAGGAGAGAGAGGACTGAAGCAAGAAAGGGAGAAAAAGTACGAAAGGTAGGAATGGTGGGAGAGAGGAAGAAAGAAAGAAGGGGAGGGTGAAAGGAAAGAAGAATGGACAGATGGAAGAAAGGGTGGAAGAAACAGAGGACAAGAAAGACATAAGGAGAGGTGGAGAGAGATATGGAGAAGCAAGGGAAGAAGAAGGGAAGGAAGGAGGGGGGGGGACAGGAGTAAAGAAAGAAAGGGAAAAAGAAAAATGGAGCAAGGAAGGAAGGAAAGAAGGAAAGGAAGGGAGGGTGAAAGGAAGGAAGAACAGACAAATGGAATGAAGAGAGGAAGAAACAGAGAGGACAGGAAAGGCATAAGGAGAGGAAAGACACAAGCTAAGAAGAAGAGACGATAAATGAGGAGAGGAAAGAAATGAAGGGATGAAAGAAGGATGAGAGAAAAGAAGAAAGGAAGGAAAAGTTGGGGAGACATAAGGAAGGAAGAGGAAAGGAAAGCAGAGGAGATGTAAGGCAAAGAATGGAGATGGGAGAAAAAGTACTGTAAGAAGAGACATAGTACTCAGACATAGAGATAAGATGAGAGGAAATAAAAGCAGACATGAGGACAGAAGAGTCTTAAGGACATAAGATGAGAAACATCAGAGATGAGAAGAAGAGAGACATAAGGAGAACTGAAGCGATGAGAGACATAAGGAGACATCAGGAATGATGAAGGGAAAGACACAAGGAGCCATCCGGACACAGCAGACAAGATTTGTGGAAGAAAGAAGATAAGAAGAGAAACATACTGTAAGGAGAAATAAGGAAAAGAAAGGAAAGAAAGAAGGACAAAAAGATGAGGAAACTCGATGAGACCTGAGGAGAGGAGAGGAAAGATGAGGAGAAACAGGAGCAGAGGAGAGGAGACATGAGAAAAACAGATAGGAGGAAAAAATGTAACAGAAAGGAGTCGAGGAAAGAAACGGATGAGAACAGAAAGAAAAAAAAAAAACCTCCCTGCGCAACTCGCATGTAATAAGACTGAGGAAGCAAATACACAGAGGCCCCATTCACACAGACTGAACACCACCACATATGAGAAAACACTATGTAGATATAAATCTTTAAATCAATTATTAAAAAGCAAATTGTAGAGCACGGCCAGACCAGTGATTATGAGACACGGTGGTAAAAAAGCCTCGCAGCCTTAATACCCGTACAGGTAAGACGAGATGATCTGATGAGGGCACTTCACATCCTGTGGCATTTACACTCCACCAGCGGGGTGGGAGATTCGCAGCAGCAACCGGTTGCCGAGATGTCGTATTAATTTCAGAAACCACAGAGGCAGCAATTTGCAGTGCCCTTTTTCTTGCTGAAATGATCAAAATAATATTCAGGAACCGAGAAAAATAAAATCACCAACCACGGACCCTGCGTCGCACTTTTTAGCCCATACGGTACAACTTCTCCTCAAAAATGTCCACATATTTTCAATAGGCCTTCTGACTTCACCAATCTGAATGCACCAAATAGACTCCGGATACGCGAGGCAGCCATCTTGCGTGCGTAAAAAAAAACACAAAAACAACACCCTTAAGCCTTTGATTATCTGATCAGAACAAGTCAGATTCCTCCGAAATCCTCCAGCAGCTCCCCGGGGCCTCCACTACATCTGGGAGAGTTTATGAGCTTGCAGATGTTGCCTGCTGCCACCCAAAACACCTGCGTTCACACACATACACACCCCAATCTTCCCCTCTAAGTGATACACACACACACACACAGAGACACACACACACACCTGCTCCCTCTCTAATTCATGTCAATGTGACATCTGCAGAGGCAAGATAGAAACAAGCCCGTTTTAGCAATAACTTAGAGATCCAACATGGAGACACGGCATCAAAACTAACCAGCCATATAAAGTACACGCCGGGAGGGCTTAGCCACGAGAGGAGCGGCATCTCGGTCCTAGATCTTAAAGGGACGGCAAAAAAAACAAAAACAAAAATCAAGAAGCCTTGATTCAGAAGCCTGAAACAGACATGGGGGAGTCGACAAGCATGGAACGTCGGAGGATGACAAGGATAAGGCAAATCCGTTTGCGATTTGAAGAACAGCTGGAAATTTCCAGGTGTGGGATAAAATCTGATAAAAAAAAAAAGAGAGAGGGAGAGAGAGAGGGAGAGAGAGAAAGAATGTGTGTGTGGGGAGGGATGTGGAGTTATTGTCACTGTTCGTGACATGATGTGTATAGTCAAAGGGAAAACAATCCATATTTGTCTGTGGTGTTGTGACAAAACCACAGTGATACTGTATGTAAATCTGGACTGATTATTTATTCCAAGACTTAATTTTCATTAAAAAAATTATACATAATTGTGTCAACTGTGGCTTGCTAGTGCATTATAACTATTATAATCAATATTCAAATAACAGATAAGGCACCCTGTCCAGGGTGTACCCTGCCTTGTGCCCAAAGCTTCATGGGATAGGCTCCAGGCCCCCGCGACCCTGAATAGAGGATGAAGCGGTATAGAAGATGAATGAATGAATAACAGATAATTAATTAAATCGATTAACCGATAATGTTTGTTTTGCATCAATTTATCCGTAGCTTACATACATATTGTCAAAAGTATTCGCTCGCCTGCATTCAAATGCATATGAATTTGAGTAACAAATAGGGTTTAATATGATGTTGGCCCCGCCCCCTTTGTAGCTACAACAACTTAGTTCTTCCACACCAGACTTACTCATCCATGTCTCGCTTGTCATGTTTGACCTGGTGTGGGGTTGTTTTTCAGGAGTTGTACTCGGCCCCATACTTTCAGTGAAAAGAACTATTAATGCTTCAGCATACCAAGACATTTTGGACAATTTTATGCTCTTTGTGGGAACAGTTTGAGGACAACCTCTTAGGAGGCAGTATTGGCTCAGTGTGTTAAGGCTCCGAGTTACGGATCGGAAAATCAGCGGTTCGAGTCCCGGCTCCGCCAGGTTGCCGCTGTTGGGCCCTTGAGCAAGGCCCTTAACCCTGTCTGCTCCACGGGCGCCGTAAAATGGCTGACCCTGCGCTCTGACCCCAGCCTACTAACAAGAAGCTGTGATATGCAAAGAATAAATAATTTCACTGTGCAGTAATGTATGTGTAACGAGTAAAGGCTGAACTTAACTTCTTGTTCCAACATGACTGCGCACCAGTCCACAAAGCAAAGTTCATAAATACATGGATGAGTGAATTTGGTTTGGAAGAACCCGACTTGAGTCCTGACCTCAACCTTTGAGATAAATTAGAGCGGAGACTGTTGGCTAGGCCTTGTCGTCCAAAATCAGTGTCTGACCTCACTAATGCGCTACTGGAAGAATGGTCAAAAATTCCCCATAAACACACTCCTAACATTTCCTTGTGGAAAGCCTTCTCAGAAAAAGAGTTGAAGCTGTTATAGCTGCAAAGAGGGCGGGGCCAACATCATATTAAACCCTATGGATAAAGAATTGGATGTTACTCAAATTCATATGCATTTGAAGGCAGGCAAGCCTTTAAACTATTTCCGCTTCGTTAATTTCTCTCACGTAACTAATTTGTCGGACCGCGGTGCTTGCTTACTGGATTAAAAGCGAGCAACCAATTAGCATCAGAGTTAAAGAACTGACATCAAATCTTATCCACTTGCACGAGCAGGCGATATTAACCAGGGGTAACGTACAGGGTGCAAACCTCGGCAACACACCTGCATGCTAGTATTAGCTTAGCTATTCTCGCATGTTTGCTAATAACTTATTTGAAGAGTTAGAGTTTGTGGATTCAAATTCATGAATCCGGTTTCACTTCAGACAACTTTTTCAGACAAATTTACAGAGAGAGCCGTCTCAAAATCGTTCACTGATGTTGTAAAACACTTTCGTCACACCGTCAGGTGGAGCTATTCAAAGATACGGGTCTGTGTTTGTACATACATATCCGAGAAAGAGAGAGCGAGAGAGAGAGAGATCTCTCCCACCACTCCAGCTGCTGCTTCGTAAAATGGCTAATTTAAGTACGTTGGTAAATCAGACAGTAAGAGCTTGTACGTGCGCAGCAATACCTCAAGAACAGAACGGCTGATCTGAGACCGAAAGGCTTAACGTCCGTGTCAATCTGTTGGTCTTTCGAACGGTAATAAAATTCCTGCGCTAGAGTAAACAGGGGCGGCTCTCTTTTAGGAGCAGGGTGAGGAGAGATGGCCTCATTATTAATGAAGGAAATAAAATGGTAACAAGGCCGCGTACAGGAAGGAGCAACGGGGAGCCGTGTACTTGTAGTTCGGTAACACAACGCGCGTGTCAGCGCACTCGTGGGAAATTAACAGCGTTTGAGTGATGATTTAAACCAGGGAACATGTGTTAGGAGCAATGGAGATGAACAATGGAGATAGAGGGAGGAGTGTGATCGGCTTTTTAAAAAAAAAGCACGAGAGAGGGACCTACTAAAAGAGAGATCGAGAGCGAAAGAGAACGAGAGAGAAGGAGCACGAACTGTGGAAGGCAGATGCGCCACGGGAGAGACGTTTAAGATGCAGTACACAGAAAATGCCGAAATAAAACAGGAGCACAAGTACTCGACATGCGCGATCGTCTTTGAAGAGCACACGGGGTGAAGGAAATTTGAGTTCTCTTTAAAGCGAGCTGCTTTAAAAAGAAATTTTTTTTAAAAAAAGAACAGAAAGAAGCCTGGACGTTCTTTCACTACACTTGAAATATTAAATCAAAGAGCAGGTCAGCGGAGTTGATGCACGCTTGCGTGAAGTGTTTAAGCTCAAAACAGCAGGTGCATAAGCTGTTGAAACGGAGGTTAATTTATCATAAATGATTATTCCATTAATAATCACTGTACTTTAATAAGGTTTACCCCCCTGTGGAGTAATCCTCGCTGCTCCCAGCTCAGAGGGAGACTAGAGTATATTAACATAATTAAGTCTGATTTACTGTAGTGGAAAAATAAAAACACAGCCGCTCCACCCCGGCGCATTACATTAACATTTTAAAGCGTTTCCCTGCCACGTAAACAGCTTCCGCTATTTGTCTTATTTTGAGTTTTGAGGTGTGTGATCCGTTCAAGATGTCGACACGCTCCCTCCAGACTGTATAAATATATATATATAAATAAAATATATATACATACAGTAAAACTGATAGGAAGAATGTAAAAATATCTGACCGTTTTTGACCATGGGGAGATTTTTGGCGAGTACTCGAGGAACACTGCGTTCTTCAAAACGTTTACAAATAAATAAAGCTTTTATCTACAGCAATTGTACAGCAAATTATTTGTTTTTTAAAAGACACTTTTTATTTATTTATTGTCTTTTATCTTCAAACATTACTTAGACACAGTAGTCATTATGTCACTGGAAAAAGTAAATGTGTGTGTGTTCTTTTTTTTAAAGGTTAAACATTTATTATTTTTTTTATTCAAGCATTATTTAGACAGTAGTCATTGAAAAAAGTGTATCTTTTTTTTTTTAAAAGATTAAATTTATTTATTTACATTTTTTCTTTGTTCTTTTTTTAACTTCAAGCATTACTTAGACACAGTCATTATGTCACTGAAAAGTCTGTTTAAATTTTTTTTTTTAAAGATTACATTTATTTATTTAATTTTTAATTTTTTTAAACTTCAAGCATTACTTAGACACAGTAGTCATTATGTCACTGAAAAGTGTGAGTGTGTATGTGTGTGTATGTCTTTTTTTAAAGATTAAACTTTTTTTTTTTTATTCAAGCATTATTTAGACAGTAGTCATTGAAAAACGTGTTTGTGTGTATCTTTTTTAAAAAAAGATTCAATTTATTTATTTTAATTTTTTCTTTGTTCTTTGACACAGTCATTATGTCACTGAAAAGTGTGTTTAATTTTTTTTTTTAAAGATTAAATTTATTTATTGAATTTTTTTTAACGTCAAGCAACACATAGACACAGTAGTCATTATGTCACTGAAAAGTGTGTTTAAAAAAATGTAAAAAAAGATTAAATTTTTTTTATTTTATAAATTTTTTTTTTTTTACTTCAATCATTACTTAGACACAGTAGTCATTATGTCACTGAAAAGTGCGCATATCTTTATTTAT
>JAQMYL010000007.1:3719637-3730251 GCA_030014365.1 Clarias pachynema | reverse complement strand
CTTTGCTATCTTCTTGTAGCCTTCTCCTGCATTGTGGGCATCAATAACTTTCATTTTCAGAGTCTTACACAGCTGCTCAGAGGAACCCATGGTGGTTGAGTGTCCGCAAGTGTGTGCACAAGGTTTGAAGAGTCAAAGTATTTGTAAAGCTTTGACATTGGCATTTACTAATGACAGCTGTTGCCATTAAGGTCTGAAACCTTGTAAAAAAAATAAAAATAAATCTGAGACTTTGGAACTCTTAGGGTGCCCAAACATTTTTTTTTTTAATTTATGTTCATTATGGCATAAGAAGTAACTTTGCATCAATGTTTGCTAAAAACTATTCTATTCTATTTCCAAGAAAGACTGTGTTAACATCTTTTCAATTAAAAAATGACCAAAATCCTTTATTTATCAAGGGGTACCCAAAGTTTTGCATAAGACTGTATATACTGTAGTTAAACTGTTTCTTTAATCTGACCAGAGAAAATCAAGTTCAGTACTGTGCAAATGTCTTGAGCCTCCCTCATTTATTCATTGTTTGCTTTCAAAGAGACAGATTTTCTTGACTGTTTTAATTTAGTCTTGAGAAATAATTCTCCAAGCTTCCAGATGGACATTTTGGTAGCTCATTTTCAGTCCAGTCCCTGTACCTGAGCAGTTTCAGATTTCAGAATCATTTATCCATTAAAAAAATCTAACTTAAGGCATGAATCAGTAAGAAACAGGTCAAGATGATGACAGATGATCAGGCTGGTGATTACTATACTGCTGATTCTGAGTGCTGTGTGGTTGGAACAGACGAGAGGGGAAATGAGGTTGCTGCTGAGGTGGTTACATAAACAACCAATTTTTAAATTGTATCCTTAGCCACTTTTCAGTCTGTCATGGCAAAAACGTTTGATCCTATTTGCTTAATTTAATCTACAAAATCTTGTATAACATGTAGAAATGAGGGGTGAGGGGGGTCAAATTACGAGCAAATCATAATTAATGAAAACAATTTGGTGCAACTGTGCTTTAAAGACACTTTGGTCTCAGGTGCAGATTGTGCAAGGAAATTAGATACCATGTTTTACTCAGCATCCTGTAGGACCCCCTACAGTACAGTTCTTCTGTGGACACCTGCTTCTTCTGCTTCCTTTTTCGCATGCAAAACCCAGCAGCTTCCATTTTGTTTTGTTTTTTTGTCTGAAAAGTGGTCGCTTAAATAATGTGCTGCTTTCTTATATGGCTTACATATTAAATATTTTTGTACCATTTAATTTAGTGCTAGGATACTAATGTTTGGAAATCAGAATTATTTTTTAAATCCTAAAATTCACAAAAAAAAAATAAATAAATTTAACAGTACTGTACATTTATTCAAGGCATTTTTCCTACCTCAAGGATTTCCACAAACCAAATAAAAAACTAAAAAATGTTATGAAACTTGAGCCTGGAAACTAAGAGTGCCGATAGATATTGAAACGATGATTTTCTCCATTAACAGTCCTGAATGTGTGATACATACATTACAGATGTGTTACAGATGAGTAGGAGGTTATTCATTTTTATATAATTCCGGATTAGTTTATTAAAAAAAACCAACGCATGCAAAAGCGGATGTGGCTAACGTGTGATGTTACCGCTGCACAGAAAGGGGATGAAATCAGAAATAAGGATTGAGATACCAAACTTTGTAAAAGTCTTTGGTTTACATTATTACAGCAGCTGTGAAAACTCCACCGTAAAGAACTACGGTTCGAAAGGAAGGCTGTGGAAGACGAGAGTAGGTGGAGAAGGTGTAGGGTGTTAAGTGTGAGCGGATTTTTTTAACGCTGTTTAATTAACTCATCAAAATTTTGCAATGGAAGACAAGAGCAGACCTGGAGATATGGAACGGTGAGGGTCTTATGTAGAACGTGAATGCTCTACATACTGTATGTCCGTCGTAGAACGCCGTTCTAATCTAAACGGTCCGACTACGTCTTGAGTTGTCCGGAGATGAGTAACATAAAAGAAACTGAGAGGGATTCAGTGAGATGGTTTTACGTGAGATTATTCTACAGTTGTGTGTAAGAGTGTGTAGGAACGTGAGCGCGAACTGACCGGGTCTCTGAGAGCCGAAGGTGCGAGCCAGGCGGCCGAGGAAATCCTGATCCTCATAGCGGTCCTCTTTGGCTAAAACCCAAAAACAGCTCTCTGTCATCTTCTGTGGCTGGATCTACAACACACACACACAAATCACAGGATCAACAAGATAATAAATTAAAAGCATCAATTGAAATGTAGAATGAACAAACGAAAATTTTCATTATGAGTACAAATTTATGCAGTCAACCTTAAACACACACACAAACAAACAAGGCAGGAAAATTACAGTATGATCAGACATTCAACTTCATGTAACCACCAGCTGAGATGTTAAGGAGCTTCTACTCTTATTTAAACAAACAAAAAAAAAAAAAAACAGCAATTATGATAAGACTTGTGTAAAAACTAAAAGCAACATCTAATCAAATATTCATTGGGCGCTGTACGAGATCCCCTCCATCATCATCTACGATGGCTGACTGACTGCAGCCCTCGAGTGGCTTGGGTCTAACTCTGTCAGAGTGGCCTCTGCTCAAACAACACCGAGCAGCAGCTCCTTTAATCTCTCCTCACGTAGCAGCCACTCGCTCACTCGACTAACAGGAGCAGCCATGCAAAAAAAGAGGGGAGGAAAAAAAAAAAAAAAACCTATAACTACAGTAGAAGTCAGAGCGCTATCATAATTTTGCTGCAGACATGAATATAAGAAACGGCAAATAAGGTAAAAACTAGGAGTAAGAAGAAGAAGGAAGATGCGCAGGATAATGAGGAACGCTGATCTTAGGAAGCCGAGCACTGCAAAGGCACCAGGCCATAATAACGCCTATAGTAACAACGCGACCTGTGCTATTAAAGAAAGAATGAAGTAGAAAGGAAAGGAAAATAAATAAATAAAAGCAAATGATGCATGCACACAGAGAAAGAGAGAGAAAGAGAGAGGAAACAAATGCTCTCCATGTAAACAGAGCAATAATGATGTCAATCAAAAATTCTTAAAAAGGTGATTTTACAAATAGTGAGAAAAATTATTAAATAAATTAACACCTTTGCGAAGCAAGAGAGAGAGTTTATAAAGATTGAGCCCAAGCAAACAGATGTGCTTCGGTCAGTCACATATTAAAGTCATATTCATCCTCTGTTCTGTAACAAAAGCTCGGAAACGTTTCCTTTCTGCGAACCGAAATCAACATTTAAGTCAATTCGTTTGTTCTCTCACACACATTGATTTGTAGAACAAATACTCCAAATGATCCAAGACTAACAACAGATACATTTAAAAACTGATTCCTATTCGACAAAACACAAGCTATGATGGTTCATTTTTTTAAAGACATGCTTATTTAACAGTAATGGAAGGAAAATGTCATATGAAAAAATGTAACGGACTGGAATCTGTGTTGAAAATGCAAAAATTTGTTTAAACTGCTTAGAGCTTCCAACTAAAGGAAACCCAAAAGTATGTTTAAAAAAAATAAATAAATAAAAAAAGTAATTTTAAGATATTCAGATGGATCCCCAGTGTATGTGCATGTAAACATTTTTTTTACTTCATTTACTTTGTGCCTTTTTTTTTTTTTAACTTAAAACAAGCCAATTAGATTTTACCCCTAATGTGACATAATATAAAACAGTCCCCTCCCTTTCCCACATTCTGAGGAGGAGCGAAATGAAGGAAGTTTGAGGTATTAAAAAAAAAAAATCATTATTGGAGGATTATTTCAGCTGAAACATTAACACTTTAGGGGAGGGGCTCTGGTAACCCGTGTTCACATGATAGAAAAGTAGTAAAATATGGGATCTTTAACACTAGAAGCTCCGAGCACCGGTCATTTGACCGCAATGGGGGGAAAAAAAGTACTTCACACTCGATCAAATTCCAGGACGCTCCTTTCATGACTTTTCCTAGATCTGTGAGCTTAATCACCCAGCATGCTTACATTTTCAAAATCGCACCAGTAAAAGCCAGAATAAAGCTATTTTGCTCTTATTAGTAGGCGGTCAAATGACCGGAGAACCGCGTTAAAAGTAGGTGACACTGGTGCGGCGCTTCTAGTGTTAATGAATAATAATACTTTAATGAAATAAACAGACACTTTGAATTTTTTTTATTTCACTTTTTCTTTTCTTTTTTTCTGTATTCACAGGGGCACCATGTCATCATGTAAAGATATGTAAGTGGAAATTCTGCCCTTTATTTAAATATGTTGAAATATGGTTTTTATTTTTGGGTTTGTTTCAATCCTCCTTTATTTTTGTGCACTGATTGAAAATCACTAAGGAGATTTACTTCTTAATCATTACACACACATCGTTTTTAGACATTTTTCTTGAATAAAAAATAAATTAATTAAATAAATCAATAAATAACTGGGTACACCCTATTTAACATGTAAAGCGGAGACTGTCTATTGGATAAAAATTTTTGGGTGTTGCAAATTTTTGATTCAAAAGCACTATTGTTTGTTGTCTGATTAGTCTCAAGCAGAGACACTTATGGTACATTTTGCAGCATTTGAAGTAAAACTCGTAATTTTGCCAGTTTTCTGCTCCAGACTCCAGTCCAATAGGTGGCGGTAACACACACATCAGTCGATCATCAACCCAAAAGAATACAAGGTAAATATTCAAGAAGTGCTCACAAAAATTAGGTATTATAGCTTATACTTTGTTATAGTATCTTTCTGCAAATACAGACCATTTAATGTTTGTAAGATTATCTACTGAAAATGGCATTAAAAGTGTGAATTGATTGTAAATTGAAAACTGACTCGTGGAAAAAACATCAATTATCTGTAAATAACTGTTGTATTTAAGTTTATTTTACTTTAGGTTTATTAACTTAAAACATTCGATTGTTCTGTACGTGTGTGTGTGTGTGTGTGTGTGTGTGTGTGTGTGTGTGTGTGTGTGTAAAACGAAAACAAAAAACAACAACAACAACAACAACAACAAAGTCCTTCCAGACGTAACAGTAGTAACGCATCTGCTTTCAGCGATAACAGCTGCTTCTACACATTTCCCACAATCCAACTGCGCGACTCTTGTTAAATAAGAGATAAATGTTTTGGGGAAGGAAACATGAATAATGTGTCATCCGCAGCCATTATAACCCTCAAAGGAGCACCATTATCCTTCTAATAGTTAATTAGCAAACAGGTTTTAGATGAGCTAAAACATATGGTTAACTTTCGGTAACATCTGTATGTCGACTTGCGAAGAGCACGAAGATGAAATATTAATAGCTGTATGGCAAACTAACTAATATCACTCCAAAGGGAAGGAAGCAGGGTGTCTGACAATACCTTTTGATCCTTTGTGGAGAAATTAAAGCTCGGATTTAATGAGGTTTGGCACTGAGTAGCAGAAGTTTTCTTCACGGTCGCTTCCCTAACAGCTGGCTTTTTTTCTTTTTTTTTTCCTCTCTTCTTCTTACTGCTGTTGTGTTGTGATGTAAAGTAAGGGGTGTTTGTGTGGGGAATGGATTTAAGTATAGAGTGCTTACCAGAGGACAGAGCAAAGCGGTAAACAAAAACAGACAGACAGAGACAGAACGACCAAGAAAGAGAAATAGAGATAGAGCAGTGTTACCGTATGCATGTGTTCTTTTCGTACCAAAACTCGCTTGGACACAGATAATGTTTGATCTTTATTGTCTGGGATGTTCTGTGTGTACACACACGCACATACAGTATACACAAACACACACACACACACACACACACACACACACACACACACACATTTCACAAACTGAAATTATCATCACACTATTTTTTTTGATGGAAGCTGTTTTTAAAAACATTTTTGCCTGGTTTTGGCAAAGGTACATAATTCTTTTTTTTTTTCAGGTCAGGAATAAGCTGTTTTGAACATATCCATTTTCCTTAGAATAAAAAAAAAAAAAGACTTTTATTTAAAGTCGACAACACAATTTTATTCAGCAGAACCTTTTTTCCCCGCCCCCTGCCTGACCCGTAGCTTTCTTCAGCAGCTTAGTGCCATTTTTGCACATTAGTTTTCACTCCATCTTATTTTTTTAAGCCTGTCTTAAGCTGCAACTCCTACAGATATCGTTAGTTAGTTCATCACTAATATACAGGGACAACTGATGGACACAATGTCTGATCATTCATATCTACTACACATCGTTCCATGATTGGTACTGCTTGCTCTTCGCTTTACATTTGGCAACTAAAATTTTCACCCAAAGAAATAAAGCATAATTACACCGAATTGTGACGTGTTGTCTAATCATACACATATTACACTTACAGTACTTGTAGGTCTCCGTAATGTATTTTATGTATTGCTCTAAACTAAAACAAAGCTGCCACTTTTGACCATTTTCAGCTTACAATTTCCAAAGGCTTTACTAATAGCCGTTCCTTCTAGGGTCAGCTAAGCCGAAAAATCATCCATTTTATTTCATGCTAATGAACTTGTTCTCCATTTACAGTACCTTGGCAGAAAGCGAAGGTGCCACGTCAGAGCATCTTTAATATGTGAAATTCAACACTTGAGACTAATGTGAGCGGGAGAAAGGCGGCAGGGCTTTCAGGGTGTCAGTTCATAATAACACCTGCGCGACTTGCCAATAAGTGGCAATTAGGGATTCACGTGTCAGTTAGCTCGTGTGGCGAGGAAAAAAAATTAATCAGCTCTGCTGCTGTATTTGAACGTGTGAAAATGTGGAGCTCTGCAGAAAATGCATAAAGGTCAAAAGGTTGTCAGTTCTCATATCATTATTGGGCAGATAGTTTTTAAGTGTACTGCATGTACAATATGGCACTTTTTTTTTTTTAATCCACTGTTGAAAAACACTGAATGTGTAAGGTGTTGCTTTACAGTATATTTGATATTCCTGTACGAATTTTATTACTCTGAGATATTGTCTACATAATAACACTGGTGCTGAGAAATGCCAAATTATAAGTGATTTCAAAAATAAGGCATAACGATTTAAAAAAAAAAAAAAAAAAAAAAAAAAGAGCAAGAGCCTATTTTCCTGCTCATTAAATTCCCGCAATATAACATTTCATCCAACATGGCAGAACTCTGAATGCAATCCAACTTTTATGGAACAGCTCGCACTCGTTTACAGAGATCGACTCGGCTTGTTAGAGATTCTCAAGACAACAAGTGTGATGGTAGTACTTACTAAGTTGATCTGACCTCCAGGTTGTACAGATGACTATATAAGAAAACGGTACAGAATAAAGGAAAAGTGGGTAGATAGGGGGGGCTAGATTCCACCGATGCCACTATCAGCATATTATTTTGAAAGAAATGTACCTAATATAACTAATAAGGTAAAACTAGACCCACAAGTCAATTAAAATTGGTTTGACCTAAACCTCATTACAAAGTAAATTTACATACTGTATTTCACTATGCAACGCTTGGTCCAGCTGCAAATTCTGTATGACTGAATATTTTCCCCTTTCTCTACAGCTCTTTAACATCATTTTGACAGATCATCTTGCGGGTAGTGCACGCGGCAGGGCTTTACACCAGTAAACATTTTTGGAAAATAATAATTGTGATTTTTTTGCAAGATTAAAACTTACCTCTGCTGCAGAGAAGTTCATTCAGAGTTATCAGCCTTAAAAACCTCAGATTAGAGCCGTTATGAAGGCTTTACAGAGCATTAATAGCAGACGCATCTCAATATCGACTGTTCTAAGGGGATTACAGGTAGTCACTGACTTACGAACAAGGAGCATGTTCGTAAGTCGGATTTGTTCTTAAGTCAGACAAACTGAGTCTTTATTGACACGAATATACAGCGCAAAGCGTACCAATCCCCTGGCATGCTATACATTGTATATTTGTGGTCTAAATCTGTCCTCTTTCCCCATACTGCCATCATGTGGCCAAAAACTGTAATCGTCCTAATCGTAATCATCTATTGTTTGTACAATACACATGATCTGCTCATGTGACTGAACCGGAAGTAGAACCGCTAGTATTTGTGGAAATTTGTAACTCTAATGATCATAAATCGGGGACTACCTGTATTGCATGTTTCAGATGCCTGAATCATGCAATACTGGAAAAACGACTGAATTAAAAGGTGTGTCAGAAAACAACTGAATTAAAAGGTGTGTCAGAACTTTTCACTTGTAGTTGCTGCAGGTAGATTTCCATTTTTACAAAATCTACTTAAATCATGCATTTTAAAAAGATTCCTAGCATTTAGAGAACAGCATCGTTACCTTGGACCAGTTGAGGCGCTTCATGATGGTCTCAGGCTTGAACTCTTTCTTGGGCTGAAGACCGAACGGCAGCACATGGCGGGTGGGAGAGGACATAAAACCCCCGAGTCCTAGAGGAGGCGGGGGAGGAGGAGCACCAAAAGGAAGAGGAGGAGGAGGAGGCACACCGGGCATGGATGCACAACCTGGCATAGGTGGTAGAGGAGGAGGGGGAGGTGGAGCCCCTGGAACAGGTGGTGGAGGAGGGGGTCCTGGGGGACATGATGAGGAACCAGTAGGTACACCCGCTGTAGGTATGCCTGCGGGAGCTGTCCCAAACTGCACCACAAAATATAAACAAAGCAAACAGTCAACGGTCGATAATGGAAACATGTCATACTTTTGAATCCCTTTGAATCAAAACTATGTGGACACCAGACCACCGTACCTGCATGTGGCTCTTATAGCATGTCTTTACATGCTACAAAAAATACACTTTCCCTTTACTTGAACCAAAAAAACTTGTCCCAAAACCTCAGTGAGCTCCATAAAGAAATGTTTCGCCAAGGTTGGTGATGAATTCAAGTGCCCTGCACAGAGCTCTGATCTCAACCTCAACACTTTTGGGATGAACTGGAACGCTGACTTGACCCTAGACGTTCTCCAATCCACATCAGTGCCTGACCTCACTAAGGCTCTTAAAGTGGTTTTAAAGTGGCAAATCCCCTCAGCTAGACTAAAAAAAACCTAGTGGAAAACCATTCCAAAAGAGTGGATGGAGACTTGGATAACAGTAGAGGATGGACTACAACTTTTCTTTACTTCCAGCAATTTATTAAAGTTCAAATCGGGGCAGAGAGAGAAATATAGTGCCTTGTATACATAAGCAAATATGCATTATAACTTTTTAGCCTTGGCACAAAATATAGCAATCAGGCAAAAGCCAATGCTTCTCGTCACTCTACTCATTTCCACACTGAAGCGTGGTGATGGTAGCATCATGTTTTGGGGATGACATTCATCAGCAGAGACTGTGATACTCATCGGGGTGTAGATGAGACTGAGACAAATACGAGGCAATTCTAGACTTGTGAGTGATGCAGCGCTTAATCATCCAACTGGACGAAGCCCATACGCATACTGCCAAAGCTACACTGGGATGGTTCACTTGAATGTGATAGAATGGTTCAGTCAAAGCCCAGGCATCAATCCAAACTGAGAAACTCTTTTAAGCCTTGAAAATAGCTGTTCATCAACATTTCTTGTCCAATTTCCCAGACATTTAACAAATTAGCCAAGAAGAATACTTGATTAGCCTTTATATCAGAATAAAAAAATGCACCTTCAAATTACACATACTATGTAAGTCAAACTGTAGGAATTCCAATTAAACTCTTTCTGATTCCAGGTTGTAATATTACGGTGCATATAAGGAATTATATAAATAAGCACAATTAAAAAGCATAAACTCCTCAATGCCTGGAAGCAACAGGCCAATAAATAACTCCATTCAAAGACTAAACTAACCGTCTTAAATCATACGATTTCGGCAATAATGTGGAATGACTTACAGCAACGTTTATGAGGGACACGGAATGGCTTCGAATGATAGCAGCCTGCCGAGATGGATCACTTTAACTGCCTGTATTGCAAACTTTCACTTTGCTCGTTGGGCTCCATTATTTAACAACTGATCGGCACCATCGATGGCGGCCTAGTGAGCCAAAAAGCAATTCGTCAAATAAACTGTTCGGCTGGTGCCCTATTCATCATGCGCATCTGAAGAGTTGAGGATCATCTGGAGAGAAAATAAAACATCGCTTCTCCTACCTGAGGAGTCGCACACATTCTTCACGTTTAGTAATTGTTTAACAAGATGGTTAAAAAAATTATAGTAAAAACGCTCTTGTCTGATATTGCAAGTAATCAGTACTTAAATTGATGTCTTAAGGTCATTTAGTCAGATTACTCTACAATTTAAGCGCTTTTCTCTCCTGATCAATATATCGAGTCTGACACTGTTCTCTTCAAAGTCATTCTTAAAGCCACCACTAAGAGCTTTCTCAAAAAAATACGTTGAAATCAGAAATTGGATCTCTCCAACTAATAAGAAGGGAGCATCGGGATTAAAAGCGGGATGATTACCTCACGCCCAACGCATCTGGAATTCAAGAACAATCAGGGCTTTAAAGCCAGAACTGATGGAGGATTCAAACTCTGAAGCGCTCATTTTAATAACCATTTATCATTGGAAGATTCTAGAAACATACGCAATATACGCAATAGCCTTAGTGCTCTGCACCGTCACGTGGCAATTCCAGGGATGAGGGGGTTCAAATCTTGACTCTGGTCTGTGTATTTG
>JAQMYL010000007.1:3707470-3719537 GCA_030014365.1 Clarias pachynema | reverse complement strand
GCCTTAGTGCTCTGCACCGTCACGTGGCAATTCCAGGGATGAGGGGGTTCAAATCTTGACTCTGGTCTGTGTATTTGTGTAGAGTTTGGAAGTTCTCCTTGTCTTTGGTGGGTTTCTTCCTGGTACACTGGTTTCTTTCCCACATTCCAAAAAACATACAGCATGTACAGTACATGCTCGTGCATTGGAACGAGTTGGAACACCATGCAGGGTGTCCATTGCCTTGTCCCTCCAAGTTCCTTTGAATAGTCTCGAGGTCACCAATGACCCTACACAGGATAACCAGTATACCATGACGGATGGTTGGCCAAAAGTATACGGACACTTGTTGAGAATATAGTTCCATCATTGCTCTTATAATGGCATTTCAAGGGCACCGTGCAAACCACTTGATATCTTCTGCTTCAACCTTGGAACAAAATGTCTTCACAGAGTCTTCACAGACGCATCTCAATATCGACGGGATTACAGGGATTACTACCCTTCACTTAGTTCTAGTCGAGGGAAATAGTCATGCTACAGCATACCGAGATGTTCTACCTAGACCACTGCTTCCTCCTTAGTGGCAACCCACTGAAGGCGGCCCACTTATGTAAATAACGGTCTGGTGTCCATAAATCTTTTTCCAAGCACCATAAAAATCCATAACTATGTTTTAGTTATGACTAAAATCCCCTCCTTCCCACCCAAAAAAATTAAATAAAAAACGACGTGAATGAGTCAGATCACATGCTGACTGACAGCAGCTACAAAAGCATGTATTAACGACAGCATGTGGAGCATCCGCAATGCTTTTTCTTTTTAACATGTGAGTCATGAACATTGCATGGTGTGCATTTTTTTTTCCAGTTTCCTTCAGCACGGTGCTCATGGAAGGCAGTAAAAATCAGTCCAAACTATGATTCGCATGCAGTCCGAGGCTACTTCACGTAAGAGTTACACTGATGCAGCAAAAGTTATGGAAGCTTAAGTAACCATATAACTTTAATAAGATCAAACTAACTGCAAAATTCCACATCAATAAAAAAAAAAATTGCAATCAGACACTATTTCAATATAAAATTTTATATAATTTGCACTCATCTCTCACATAGTATTTATTTAGTTGTACTAACTAAATGCCTTGCAGTATAGCCAGCATTTATATTTTTAATTTTCCCCTCACGTAAAAGGTACAGAATGTTCTTTCTTTTTTTTAAATAAATAACCCCCAAAACGTATCATTATGCGCAGACGTGCTGTCGAAAGCCTAAGTCACCCAGACTCATCAAAAAAGCCAAGCCTGGAAGCAGTGCAGAGATATTCCCCTCTAAAAGTTTTTGACCAAGGTTCACCCCTTCTATCCAATCAGAGGAGGTCAGAGTCATGGGTGGGAGCACACGTCTGTCAATCAATACAGTACTGTGGGAAAAACTCTTCGGCACAACTGCTGTAGAGCAAGGATGTCTTCAAAAAAAAAAAAAAGGTTCTACATTCATAATTAAAAAATGAATAAATGAAAAAGTCAACAGTCGGTATGATGACATTTTGCTTAAAATATACTGTAGTCTCAGGTACAATTTGTGCAGTTTTATAAGGAAATTAGTTGCTTAGTTTGACTGAACATCCTGCAGAACCAGCTATAGTCTTTCTGAGGACTTTCTCGCACCTGCTTCTTTTTTCATTCGGCAAAATCCAAAAGCTTTCTTTTTGTTCTTTTTTTTGCATAAAAGTTTTTATTTTTATTTATTTATTTTTTTTTACATAATATGCTGCTTTTGGAAATCTGAATACTGATGCTTGGAAATCTTTTTTTTGTTTGTGTTTTTTTTTTTTAGTTCTGATTAAATAATAAAGTCATAAAATAAACATATATAACAAAGTTTGTACCAAAATGTCTGTCAGTACAAATGTCTGTCTGTCATCAATCAGTGTTGCCAGATTTAGTGCAACTGGGATACTTTTTCATCATCTTGGTCTGTAAAAAACATTTTTCCGGCAATAAAGTAGAAAAATTAGGCTAATCTTAGTGAAACACTATATGTGTATTTTTTTTTATAATAAAGCTGTATTATACGTTTCAGAATTCATCAACGTGAACATGGTTTATCACTGCCTAGGCGGGATTCTTTTAGTGCAATCTGGCAACCCTGGTAGAAGGCGTTTCAGATATCAGTATGGCTGACTCACAGGTTAATAGGTTTCCCAATTCCAGTATTAGCTTTTAAGAAAAGGATTTAAGATCTACATGCGTGTCACTTTCAGGAGATACAGAGTGTTGAAAGAAAGATGATTTGTGCTTATTTGTAACTTGTTATTTCTCCGCTGATTTTTACAAACTGTGCCGCATCCGCCTGTCCTGTAGTGGATTACACAATATATATATATTAGTTATGCTATTTCGACAGCAGACATGATGAAGGATAGTCAGCTTGGAAAGTTTTTATTATAATGTCTATCAGTTATTTTACTGTATTGGAATGTCCCCATAGTGACTGGTTTGGCACCTGCTACAGCTGCGGCGATGATATTTTGCTGTGTCTCACTCGCTTCAGTTACTACGGTGATGTAGCTGCACTCAAACACTCGACAGCATGTTTTATTCAATTTCGGGTCATGTTTTTCGATCGAGCAAAACCGCTCCCGAAAACTTTTCCGTGGACGTGAAGGGCGCGCTCATTATTTCTCTGCCGATGTTTACAAACTGCGCTGGCTGTAACACGCAAGCGTCAAGTTCGCCTGTCCTGTCGTGAAATTTATCATACAGCTGTCCTGTTTTTTTTTTTGTTTTTTTTTACCGTAGACAAGAAAAGCAGGACAGTCAAGTCTTGCCTGGCTCGAAGCATATTCAACGAAAGCAGTAACATTACACGGTGTGCAGGCGTTCATGATGAGTAAAGTGACAGGCTGGGTGGAGGGAAGCAGAACGACCGCATAGTGAACCTTTAAACCAGTGTAATTCTTACAAAGTCAGTCATTTTCTTTAAAAAAATAATAAATTACTTTTTCAATGTTTCTTATTTACTTTTATTCATGTTTATACAAAAAGCTGGAACGGCATAACCACAAAAAAAAAAAAATCAGCAGCAATTCAGCGCAATTAAGACGCAAGATCCCTCGAGCCAACAATACAAGCTGGGCATTTCCAACTGGTAGTTTTAAACAAAACTCTTTCAGACATTGTGCCGGGCATTGCATCAACCCACGTTGCAAAGAGCTGCTACTGTGACTGTGTTCTCTCAGAGAGGAACAATAAAGCTGGAGTGTATTGCGCCAGAGAGAGAGAGTGCAGAATGACAATTGTCTGGGTGCAGGTAAGGGTATATGAATATAGTTTTGGACTATTCCCATTGTCATTAGTTGTTAAGAAAAAAATTGAATACAAAAAAAAAAAAAAACAGGAGTATCACTGAGACTGGTTTCCTTATAAAGTGCACAACGGGGTACCTTAGAGAAACGATGGTCTGGTATTCACACTTCCATTCATAGTACATGCTTTAAATACTTTTTTTTTTTTTTTCCCCTCAAAGATTGGTAATACATGTGCCTAAGAACAAGTCAATACCTTTAGTGTAGTCCTGTAGATATTAAATGATTACGGAAATGTTAACAGGTGACAGCAAGGGAAAAACTCGAGATTAAAAAAATAAATAAAAAAGGCAATACCTGTGATCTAAAGGCTTGCACCTCTGCCTCCAGCTCATTGATTTTCTCCTCCTTCTTCAGGAGCTGGGCCAAGGCGTCCTGTCTCCCCATGATCTCTTCATCAAACTGGAGGTCAAAAGCAGCATTAGAGCAGGCCTTCACGAGGACGTACACAACAGCGGTGCATACTTCATGTGCGGCATCTCATATTTATATAAATCTCGAATCAAAACGAATCGCGAATGAATGGTGCTGTACAAGGTAGGTTGTTATACATTTTCTGCTCAGAAAAAGGCCTTTGAAGGAGAAGGAAGAGGAAAAACAATAAATTGAATAATGAAACTGTGCTTCTGGGGGGAAAAAAAAGAAAAAAAAAACTATGCTGATGTTTTTTTTTTTTTTTTTTTGCAGGCTAAAGTAGCGTTATTTATTTGGTAATTGCAGCCTTCTGAACACATTAATTAAAGAAAACAAGAGGATGTCTGACGTTTCGAGGAAAGTGTTGGCTAGTCTGCGCTCGTTTATTAATCAACAAAACCAATATAGAGGGGCTGGGAACCCACTTTTACACAGGTCCGACATACATACAGTTCTCTTATAGATCGAGAAAACAAGAAAAATAACCAACATTAGAAATGTTATTCAGTTAATAACAGGACACCAAGCACTTTTCCTCCAGATCAGTGTTTTATTATATATATATATATATATATATAATAGTTCAATTGTTTTAACTGAGTCTGAAGAAATGACGATCTCTTTATCAAGAAAAGTGCAGAGGACATCTTGTAAACACCACTGTTTACTGTCCAAATGTTGTGTAACTACTCACTGCGCTGTAAGCTTTAAAAGATAGGGGAAAACTGTAAAACTGTAAAACTAAATCTATGTGCTATTTAATTTAGTCAGATAACATGCTTATCGTGAATACATTCAAGGTACGAGTGTTGGTTCATAAATGGTGTTTGGTTTTGCCATGTTCGTAGAACACTCCAGCCTTCTGATGTCCTAAGACTTATCAGACTTTTTATTAAGGTGAACACTTAAAACTTCAATGCTAAAATTCTGAATTATATTTTATTATAATAAATAGAACTGTTTATCTACAGAGCCCCTTCTGATGAAGGATTTTCCCTGGCCATGACTTACTAAGGCATAGGAACAAAATAGTTCAAGCGTGACTACGAGATACTATGCTGTGGCCATGACTTAATATAATACTCTATACAGTTTCACTTCGGGATTAATAAAGTACTCTATCTACAGTATCTATCTATCTATCTATCTTCAGAAAGCGTGTTCAATGAGGTCATTCATGTCCCAGGACGATTGTCGTTTTATGCAGTGCGTCATAAAAGTAATAATATATATCTTATACTAACGGATATAAACATTAATATTTCTATTTCTGCGGCCACAACATACTATCATATTCCTATGCCTTAAAAAGTCGTGGCCACAATATAGTATCTCGTTCCCACAACTTAATAAGTCATGGTCACAACAAAGTATCGCGTTCCCACGCCTTAGTAGGTCATGGCCACAACATAGTATCTCGTTCTCACGCCTTAGTAGGTCATGGCCACAACATAGTATCATGTTCCCACGCCTTAATAAGTCATGGCCACAACATAGTATCTCGTTCCCACGCCTTAGTAGGTCATGGCCACAACATACTATCATGTTCCTACTGTATGTCTTAAAAAGTCGTGGCCACAATATAGTATCTCGTTCCCACAACTTAATAAGTCATGGTCACAACAAAGTATCGCATTCCCACACCTTAGTAGGTCATGGCCACAACATAGTATCTCGTTCCCATGCCTTAGTAGATCGTGGCCACAACACAGTATCTCGGTCCCACGCCTTAATAAGTCATGGCCACAATATAGTATCTCGTTCCCACGCCTTAGTAGGTCATGGCCACAACGTACTGTAGTACCTTGATCCCACGCCTTAATAAGTTGTGGCCACAACATACTACTTTGTTCCCATGCCTTAGTAAGTCGCAGTCACAACACAATATCTCGCTGTCAGGCCTTAGTAAGTCAAGGCCAGTCATGACTCCGTATATATCTGACTTTTTAAACCTGTACAAATTCCATATTTCTGAAGTGACATTTAAATATTTTTCTACAGCCTGTTTTATTAACTTAGAACTAACAAAATAAATGGAGAAATTCCCCCAGAACTAGTTAAAGCTAGACTGTATTCACTCACACACCATATCAAATGGTGTGAATTCAAATACACGCAATTCAAATACTGTTAAATAAGATCTTTTAGTCTTTTAGAGTTAATAAAGCAGTGCATGGCAGCTCAAAGAACCAGAGCCAGAGAAGTGTTTACAGAGACTGTTACAGAATCCAGAGTTTAACATGATGGATGCTGCTACAGACGTTGCTTCCTCCATCAATTACTAAGGTTCACGTTATGACCAAAAGTTTCCGGACACCTTCCCATCAACCCTATATGTGGTTCCTCACTAATCTGCTGCCATATGAATTTGAAACAGTTTTATTCAACATCTTTGTATGCTTAGGTGTCCATATACTTTTGGCCAATTTGTGTTAAGGAGTTTCTTGCTTTTATTTATTGTTTATTGTTTATGCAGCTCTAAAAATTATTGAAGATGGAAATATAATTTGCGACATGTACACATCTACACTGAAGGAAAAAAAAACAGTGATGTATTAAAGGAGTTTTTTTTATTGAAGGAGTTTTATGAGTTATGATGTCAGGTTAATTCAATTCAATTTCATTTGTATAGCGCTTTTAACTATTGTCATTGTCGCAAAGCAGCTTTACACAATCAAAAGAATTATTTAAGTTCGTATGGAATGTGAATGTGTGTCAATCAAAATGGTCAGATTAATTAGCAAATTTGTGAGCTTAGTTGGTTGTGGATGGATTATACATGTGTGCATGGCAACAAACCCAAACACCAGAGGGGAAGATTTTAGACGGCAGATACAGCATGAGACATTTCCACCCAACTACACTGACCAAAGGTGCACTCTGGATAATCGATACGGCCGTCTTTTTAATCTCCGAATACTGTTAATTACAAATGGCTGTTTGAACGATTTCAAATACGCTGCCTTTAATTAAGGAGGGTTAAATGGTGCAGTATTGAATACTTTTCAAAGGCCACAGTCTTTCAATAAAAGAACCAGAGTGTAGCAAAAAGAAGAAATAAACTAGTCAGGACAGAAAAAGAGAATAGATTAACAAAGGGGAGACAAAGAAAGAGTTCCAGAGGAGAGAGACATGAAGTCAGTTACCTTCTGCGCCAACTCCAAAGCCCTCTGCTCGTATTCATCGGCCCGCGCTTTATCCACACACACCTCTGAAAGAACACACAGACATTAGAGACACGAGATCACCGCCTTTACCTCACAAATAAGAGAAAGTCTCACACACACACACACACACACACACCTAGAAGGTGAGAGAAGTCCACGTCCAGGCGCTTGCGGTAGGAGAAATCCGGGTCTGTCCCACTGCGATGCAGTACGATCTGAGACACGCACTCCTCGATGATTTTAAAGTATTGTGGCCTAAAACACGGAGAGCAAACATCTGTAGTTTGTGTTGTACAGAATATATATATGGAATGTATAATGAGATACTGTAAGAGCGTCTTACAGTAACACTACCCTTTGAATAGGTCTGTAATAAAACAAGCTTCCTTTACACACATTAGAATGAGGACAGGAACATATCCGAAGAAGAGGGAAAGATAATAAAAGTTAAATGTTTTAAGAGACAGCTGGATGTTAGTCGTGAATGATTTAAAATCTGACAAGAGCCGATCTTTGGGCTCAGTAGCAAGCTGACGGTCATGTTGCGATGGTGCCTGCCGCGCCCCCGTGTCACGGCCAATATAGAATTAACCTGCCTTTTATTCCTGTTTTCATAAGGCCCGTGTGGCCCAGATGCGCCCGGCTCCTCTTTAATGTATCCAATTACAACAGCCAGAGTCGGAGATAGGAGAGGTTGAAGAGACCTTGATTCCAGATAAGAATTTAACAAGGCATGCCATAGCTTAGGGGGCAGCATGGCACAATTTATGGCACTCGCACAAAATCAATAAAGAGCACGGCCCACTTAATCCCAACAGCAAGGCCATCAGGCCTGCAGCCACACCTCCATCTACCTAGATATCTGTGACGCACAGAGACACTGACAGAACAATAAAAGCTGGAGAGGAAAAGAAGGGGGGGAAAAAAAAAAAAACAATAAAAGAAAAGCTAGACAACTAACAGGACCATAGAAAGGTGGTACCACCAAGTCTAGTCCTACTTGTTGCTAAATTTCTAAAAGAAATCCCTTGGTGGGACCTTCATCAATTCTAAACTCTAACCAGTCCATCTGCAGCAGATTAATATATTGAGATATCGAGCCATGGAGAATCTTAGATACGCAATATAAAAACGTAATGCAGCCAGAGGTGTAAAAAGGTCCGGTGCATTAAAAGTAAAATGCATGTTTCATTACACTTTTATTACAATATGTTCTCATTATGTTCTTATATCATTACATATTCTACCTTATTCCTATACACATTGCATCACACTTTAAATGAAATGCTCAAGTACAGACAATGCCATTTGTTTTAGAGAGCAGACAGTTCAGAAACCCCGCCATGTGTGTATAAATTACACTAACTAATTACAGCTAAACATGGCACATGATGTGGATGAGGTGCACCTACAATTCAAGAGGGAAATTTATTGTGATCACCTGTTCAAAAAAAGAGGAACTGGGGAAAGTGTCTTACTTGTGAACAGACTATAATTAAAGCTGGTCTGTAAATACAAACAAACTGGTTTGGGAGATGGATGTGTGAACGCTAAAACGTCACCAGACAATAATAGCGAATCAAAATGACTCAAAACTTTAAATAAGCTCGATGGAGTAAAAGTAAGTTGAGACACTGAATATGGAAACTAGTTCAATTTAAATATTTCCCATTATCAATTAATGGAAGAGAATAATTTTCAACCAGAACACAATGAAACACTTTAAGCTTGACCTTTCTGCACCGAGAAGGACTGTTTACAAATGCTAATTTTCCCAAGAGTGTGCATAGCAGTGAATTTATTCCAAGGTCAAACCATTTAATGTTCAGAGATATAAAGAAAAACCTAAGAGCTACACGTCATGACATCTTCAGACCTCTGTAAGAACATTAAACGTTTATGTTCAAGATAGCACAAACAGAAAGTTGGCAGAAGGGTTTAGGTTTCGCAAAAAGTTCTGGAAAATTCTTCACAACTTTGGGCTGATACGAAAGTTGGAGAGCCATATCTGGCTCCAAACACGGCGCATCAGCAAAAACACCTCATACCAGCTTTCTGGCACGGTAAGGGATGGGTGTAAAAAACAGATCAGCTGTAAGACAAAAGATTTTGCCAAATATTGTGTAGGTTCACTTTGTGCCACCAGGGCAGCTCTGGTCCCTTGAGGGATCAGTTGCTCTGCAAGACTTTTGACGGTGTGATCTGTCTGGCACCAGTCAATGAATCCTTTGGGCGTCTGTGGATTAGACTTTTTTTTTTTTTTTTTGCCTGGCCCATCCCATGGGTGCTCGATCGGATTGGGATCTGGGGGGTTCGGAGACCGGATCAGTGGAATTGGAGGCGGGGCCGTTGCTTTCACGAATTGTGGTGAACTGGGTGTTCTGGTGCCTCTCTCTCATGACCAGCATTGAGTTTTGTGCTCCAAGTTGTGCTGCATTGGTTTTTCTGTAGTATTGTACCAGATGGACTGGCCTTTGGTCCCCGTGGACATCGATGAGCCTTGGGTGCTCATGATCCAGTCACCAGGTAACTGTCATTTAATTGATAATCAATGTTAATGTGTTAATGTTATGGGTGAGATGGGTATTTAAGCTTGTTTTGCATCCACAGGACTTGGGGAAACCATTGAAATAACAACAATGAACTCCTCTTTATAACAGAATATTCTCAAGACAAATCTGAGGCCATCTGTCCAGCAGCTTAAACTTGGCCAAACCTGGTTCATGTAACAAGACAATGATCCCAAGCCAACCAGTAAATTGACACCTTAATGACTAATGGAGGGGTGAAAAAAAAAATTTCATTCCAAAGGTTTTGGAATGGCAAAGTCCAGACCTCAAATCCATTGAGAAATCCATTGAGAACCCCCTGAGAGCCTTGTACAAGCTATCATAATTGTTGGACCACAAAGTCGCCATGTAGTCCCTGATTAATAAACAAATAACCTAGAACTGAAAGATGGTCTACCTCCATCTTTAAATTACCATAGCTATTTTTAAACACCAGGAACAATTACTTTGGTTTTTTTATTTATTTATTTATTTTTTTAGGTAAAACAAGCCAAATCGTTTCTTCTAGAAACAATTACAAATGCGCTTTCATTTTTCTCTCGTGGTCCCGCACAAACAGAAGGAGGATAGAGCTGGATTCGAGTGCGTGCGCCTCCGCGTGAAAACAGATGAATTTGATTTCCTATTGGACTCTCATTGGCTGTTGCTCAAGCACTGTTCTTGCTACCCGTTGTAGAGAGATTTACAGTACAGGATTCGTTGCCGAGAATGTCATGCGTGCTTGAAAACGTTGGAGCATCTGCGACAGCTTGCAGGCCGAGAGAGCTGCGTCGATGAAACGCTCGCACTACCCGAGCGGCTGCCAGGGGAGTGTGTGGAGATTTGTTGAGAGAGAGAGAGAGAAATTTGCAGACAGACAGACAGAAAGTAAAGAAAGACGAAAAGGAAGAAAGCAAGACAAGAAAGAACGTAAAACAAAAGAAGAAAGCTAAAATTTTATGAACGGATAGGCTTAGTGCATGTGAGAGCCTCAGACAGCAGCAGGTTGCATGTGATGACACGGCAGTGATTTCATTGCACACCTTCACTGTTCTCATGAGAAGAGTGGAGAGAGCAGGCTGCGAGTCGCCTGCCGTTGTTCACCACACAGCCATAATGACTTCAGAGAGAGCAATTAATTCCACTTTGTTTCTTTTGACAAAGGCGTTCTCCATCGCTAAGCGAAAGGTGCGGGGAACCGTTCTTGCCACTGGGTTTGAGAAATTGTGGATGATACATTCCTTATTCCGCAAATTAGGAGCCTGTCTAATGATCAAGACCAGATTTAACACGTAGCAGCTGCAAGCGAGCAGACATGAAAAACTCTCTTTGAGCAGGCACTAGAGAACAGAGAGAGAACAAGGGAGTGAGAAAGGAAGAAAGAAAAATGTGTATGTGTGGGGGAAAAAAAAAAAAAAAGACAGGGAGATAAGGGTTTGTGAGATGAGAGGACGATGAAAGCTGGCTCATTCTCTTTGTTGGAAGACTCGGGCTGCACAGCCATGGAAAGGTCGTGAACCTTTAAACTTTTTAAGCAATTAAATAATAATAATAATAATAATAATATGAAGAAAATTAATTTTACTGGATTTGTTTTGTACAAAAATATCCATAATGTTCAGGTTTTTCATAAGGAGAGGTAAGATATTTTTTTTTCTTAATGTTTTTCTTTTTTTTGCAAACAATAAAGAGAAATCAAACATATGCTAAGTAAAGAAAAAAACTAAATGAGACATGCTGTTATAGGAAGATAATTAACAACGAGGCAGATTTACTGTGGCTGCTTCAAAAATTATGATGTTCCTATAACAGCCCACCTCAAAGTGTCACATTTCTCTTATAACAGCGATTTGGGAACAACTGCATGTTTTAATGTTTTGTCGAACATTATGCCATGCTTTTTACTGTCCATAAATATATTTATTGTTCTGGAACATCTGTGATGCTCTTATGTGTCACAAAACCTGCTGCCTGCCAACTCTCCTTCCTAAAATGTTAATCGCATGTCCCTTAACAGATTACTTTACCACAGCAACCATTATACATGTTTGATATTTTGGTAAATAACAAACCTTTCTAAAACCTTTACTTTCAGTCTGCAGTACAGCTCTCTGTACCTAAATCCCTGAGTACAAGGACTCAGAGTCACTGAGTACGGGTCCCAGTGTAGAAGCCCCTGAGTGCAAGCCCAAGTGTACGACTCCAAGTCCCAATGTGAGTCACAGACAGTGTATGAGTCTCTGAGTAAGAGCCCCAGTCCCAGTGCACGAGTCCCTAAAGAAGTCTGCTAGTCCCAGTGTACAAATCCCTGAACAAGACCTCCAGTCCCTGTGTACGAGTCTCAGAGTAAGAACCCCAGTAAGAGTGTACGAGTCTCTGAACAAGACTCCCTGGGTACGAGTCTCTGAATAAGAACCCCAGTCCCAGTGTACGAGTCCCCGAGTTCATGAGTATGAGCCCCAGTCCCTGAGTGTGAGTCACTATGTGCGAGCCCCAGTCCCAGTGAACAAGACTCTGAACAAGACAGCCAGTCCCAGTGTACGAGTCTCTGAACAAGACAGCCAGTCCCAGTGTACGAGTCTCTGAACA
>JAQMYL010000007.1:3692715-3703416 GCA_030014365.1 Clarias pachynema | reverse complement strand
ACACACACACACACACACACACACACACACACACACACACACACACACACACACACACACACACACACGCATACAGATGGTCTTCACTTGATAGAGGGAACAATATGGGGAAACCTTTTTTTTTAATACCTTGCTCTGACAAAAAGTAAGAAAAAAGAGTGATTTATGAGTGGAGATAAATGTAAAAAAAAAAATAATAATACTAAAATCAATTGCAACAATGTGAGAGAGTGTGTGAGTGTGTGTACAGGAAACATATTACCCGTGTTAGACTGGTTAGAGCAGGACCATGCCATTACTTGCCAGAGATTAATGAGAGTCCAAAAGAAAGAAAAAATAAGAAAGAGGGATGGGTGCGGAGGGGATTTCAGTAATGCGTATTGTTTCTCTGTAGATATGCGGGGGGGGAACAGAAAGGATATTCAAATTCGCTCTTAATGTCCTCCAGGCGGTGGGAAAACTCCATCATGTCCTCCTCTTTATGCTCCTCAAACACCTTCAGCTGGATGTCCAGAGCCTCATTTCTGATAGCACCCAGAGTCTACAAACAAACAAACAAACAGCAGCGCACAGATGGAGAGAAAACAGAGAAGACGTAGCAAGGGCATTACAATGAAGGTGATAAAGACAGTGAGAAAGAAACACACAATGGAGAAATAACACTAGAGGAAAAGTTCTTTTATTTATTTATTTATTTTTTTAACTATTTCACTTTGCTTTATTCTCTTGTCCTGTAGCAGTTCTCCGTTTTGAATAATAAATAAGACAGGGGTTCGGCATTAATCTTTCTCACAGACTCGTGGACTATTTCCATTTAGTACACCAGGTGTCTGTTTTGTATATGCAGCTGGGTTCAGCTCACTCCCTGATGCTGAAAGAACACAATCGGCAGTAAGAAAAAGCAGGGAAAGCGAGGGGGGAAAAAGGAGATATGAAGAGACACTGAGGAACGAGAGAGAGAGAGAGAGAGAGAGAGAGAGAGAGAGAGCAATCCGTTCCCTGCTGTACCTATTGATTCAGCTCCACGACCTCTGCTCGAGGTCTCATAAATTATTCGCGGCACCATTTTACAATATTTCACTCAAGTGGACAACTCATTTCAATATTAATATGCGGTCGGATGGCAGTCCGCTTACCGGCAATATCTCTGGCAGGCCGCAGCGCATGAACTCATTTCGGATGTGCAGCCTGAAGTCCAGCTCATCAGGAGAGGTAACGAGAGCGTTGATGAGCTGCATACAAGCCACCTAGGAAAAGGAGATAACGTTCAGGTTCACCAAGCGGGTGTGCCTGAGTGTGTGTGTGTGTGTGTGTGTGTGTGTGTGTGTGTGTGTGTAATTGTGTGTGTTTAAGGGTACGGGCATTACAAATCCTGCTTCAACGTGCTTGTGCGGTAACGTACAATAAACCAAGGTGAGATAAATGGCGGATTTTTCTCAGGCCTAATATTTGCTGTTTTTGTCACGCGGTCTTTTGAGACCCTCGAGCTCGAAACCTGCATACGCCATTTACAATTCTATTCCTGCTTTATAACTTTCCACAAATGAGTATTAAACAGTACAGCTCCCATGCTGCCGTGCCGTGTTCGACAGCTGAAGCTACTCATTTACAGGGATCTAGAAATGAAACGTTTCTGCAAACGGTGTTATCGTTTATTAAGAATATCTTCAATTATACAAATCATACTTACTTTGGTTCATCCTGACGATCTAGACACCTAAATAAACTGGAAACAAATCATGCAGTACCATCCCCCCCCACCCCCTGCCCCCAACTGCGAAATGTTTCTTTTCTTTAAAATTCTTTAAAAATTTTACTATTTTCATTAACAAGTCAACACGAGTCCCAAAACTCCTGCAAAGTGTGTGTTAATCCTCCAGCTGAGATACACCCTGAATTGTTTTATACCTCAAACTCCTTTATGTCGCTCCTCTTCCAAACGCACAGGTTCAGTGTCTATGTAAACTGGTTAGTCTTGTTTAATTAACCCAAGGCAATACAAAAGTAGAAAAAAAAGGACAAAATTTTTTTTAGAATATACTTTTTTGTTAGTGTGTTTGTACGTACACACACACTGGAGGTCTAAAAATAACTAAAAAGCGAACTTTGTAAAAAAAAAAAAAATAAAATAAATAAATAAATAAAATAAAAAGGCCCCCTTTAATCTCAACAAACTTGCTAACAAACTCAAAAAGTCATTATAGTCTGCTTTAACCTGGCGTTGTTTTGTGCAAACAAGAAATATGAGCGACAATTTCTTCCATGAGCGTTTTATCCAATCGATTCGAATTTCTTTTTCATTTCATTCTCATTATTTCTCGTCATCTTGCTATCCTACCCCTCACAGTCCTGTTTCAACAGCAACAACAGAACACAGCAAAATAAATACTATTCTTTTTTAATAAGAACCTTTTTCAACAGACACATTTAACCCCATAACCCTGCTATTATGACCCTTAGTGTTCGTTAAAGACAGACTGTATAATTACACCGTTTTCACCGTTTCGGAGCCGACTCTGGTTATCTCGCTTGAAAGCACCGACCGACGCGGCATAATCTCTATTCTATTTCATTGTATTGTGAGTGTAATGTTTGTACGGTACTTTGTCGCTGTTATGCTGCGGTAAGAGACTGTGTTCAAACCCGAGTGAAAGCAGAAACTGATTCTGTACATTAAAGCAACCTGAAACAACAGACATTATGTGTATTCAAGACACCGTTAAATGGCCTTAAAAAAAAAAAATAAAAAGCCAAGCCAAAAAAAAATTATAATTATAAAAAAAAAAGGTGTGTGTGTGTGTGTGTGTGTGTGTGTGTGTGTGTGTGTGTGAGATGTGAGAGAGAGAGAGAGAGAGAGAGAGAGAGACCATGAACAGCATATGAAAGTAATCTGCAGCCTAATTAGTTGTTTTCTTTCTCCTTCTTTTGGTTATAATTGCGTCGGGTGTTTGTAAAATAGATTTTCAGACAACACGGTATACTTGCTGCTGTCTTTGTAATTGTGATGTTCTTACCAACGCTCAGGCTTAGTCATAATTATATGAAATATATAATCAGGATAATTCAAAAGCAGCGGTTTTGGTGTTGTTTTAGCAGTTGAAGGAATTTAACCGAGAAGTAAATTAACAACCATTGTAACGAAAAAAGAAAATGAATATTTGCTCCGGGCGAGTTTGAGGCACGGTGGGGTGTAAGTAATTAGCGCTGTCATGGAGTTTGCATGTTCTCGCCGTGTTTAATTGGTTTTCTCTTAATTCAACAGTTTTCTCGCAGCATCCCAATTCATTTTTTGTCTGTAGTCTGTAAATGGGTGTGTGAGTGTTTGTGTACATGTACCCTGCAATGGGTTGGCCCCGAATTCTGAGAATCGTGTCTCAACTACTGTTCTTTACATCAATAACAAATACAAAGATACAGTAAGTCCATTATTTTACAAATATCCGGAAACTATATTTTTTATATAATTGTGAGCAAGCTGAAGAAATAATTAACTCCTACAACACAGGATGCTGTTCTGCCTGAAAGGGGATGAATAGTTTTCACTGCACCACCTGTAGGATTATAAAGGAACTGCAACATTTTACCGTCAAATACGAACATATAAAAATTTACAAATAATTTTTTTTTTAAAACAAATTGATTTTGAAGGCAGTGCGACGATACATAAATTGCCCCACAACATGCAACGGAACTTATTTTTCTCATCTCTAATGCCCAATGCTCCAAATTGCAAGACACACCATCCTATTTATTCTTTATACATTTAAATGTCAACTTGCTGACAGAAAGAAACATTCTCTAGTTACCCCGGGATCTGTAGTTTGGCAGATCAATTACGTGAGCTGAATGACACAGAAGTAGTTGAAGCTATATTGCATACAAATTGTTAAAAAAATAAAATAAAATAAAAAAAAACATGACTACTGAGACGGAGGAGAAAACAATACATCTGGCCTATACTGTATAATAATAATAATATGTTCCTGAGCTGCTTTGGTTGCCATGACGATCCTGTAACAGTAATTCACAGTCTGCGCTGTATAGGGGTGTCGGGACAGAATTGGTGGTAACATTCTTCAGCGACACGGTGACTGGTAGCCAATCGGGGCAGAGGAGGAGACGCAGGAGCGGCGTCGGAGTCTAAACAAATCAAATGGGAGTCGGATTGAAAGTCAATAGAACGCTATGAGAGGAAAATAATTTCGGGAGTGATGTTTTATTCTTTCTTGTATGTACTCGACTTGAGGGAGAAGCTACAGAAAGCACTCGAGGTGATACTTTTAAGAGGTTGTACTTACGCTGAGTGGCGCATTTGGCCAGGTTGAGAACTCGTGATGGCTGGCTGGGGAGTAAATTGGTGGGGATGATGTTGTTTTGTTCTGGATTAGTTTTTTTCCTCTGGAGTTTTTAAAGTAAAAAGTGGCTCATTAAGAGAATTTGCGTGTGCTAGTTTATAGCTCTGGTAATATTAGCTAAGACTAGTTGGCTAGTGGTTAACATTCTGTGCAAGCTTTTTTTAAAAAAGAGGAAAAAAACTGGGAAATACAAATCCACCCATCGGCAGTAATCAGCTTTAAAAAGAGCAATAGCAGTGCTGGGCGATATGACTTCAAATCAATATTACAATTAATTGAACATTTTTCCTTGATTATGATTAATGAATGATTATTCTGTTTTGTGTTTTTGTTTGTTTTTGTCCTTGAACTTTACAGATAAGGTTAGTGCTGTAAATACACTCAACCATTAAAGCATTAAAGGGATATGTGTTCCTAATGAGAGACCTCTCCTCCATCTTAATTCCATGTTGCAGAGCACGCACAATGATGAAAATATGTAAAGGCTAAATTTGTCACATATACTAATATTGCCAAAAGCATTTGCGGTCATGTTGGAACTGGTGTGGGGTCATTTAGACTCAGGAGTTGGGCTCGGCCCCTTACTTCCAGTGAAAGGAAATCTTAATGTCTCAGCATACCAAGACATTTTAGACAATTTCATGCTTCCAACAAAGCAAGGTCCATAAAGACATGAATTAGCGAGTTTGGGACTTCTTGAGACTTCAAGCCTTCTTGTCCAACTCAAGTTCATATGCATGGGAAGGGAGGCGAGCGAATACTTTTGGCAATATGGAAATACTTTTTGGCAATGGGAACATTTACTGCTCAGTAAAATTCTTTGCATATTCCAGCATAGATGGTTTCAGAGCGCAGGGACATTCATGATACAACACCCCTGGAGCATAAAGGGTTAAGGGCCTCGCTCAAGGCACCCAACAACGGCACCCTGGGGGAGCTGAGGCTTATACCGCCAAACATTCCGATCAGTAACCGACCGCCTGAACTCTCTGAGCTCTGAACATAATTTTAAGAAGTATAAGTAGAATTGATATGGAGCAGATTGTCAGTCAACTGCCCAGTCCTACAGTACTTGAGTACTTTTTCTGTTGTTTTGTTTTTCCCTCCTTGATGTTTGAGGTTAGCTAGAACACAGAGTAAGTGGAGAAGTTTAAAAATTTCTCAGCAGGTTGACATTGATGAGTTTATTATGGAAAAATTCATCAATCTCCAAATTTATAGAACTGTACAACTTTTTTATTATTTATATTCAGAATTTTTATTTCTGTAAGGCAGCTTTGTATAAATGTCTATCATTAAAAGTGCCATAAAAAGAAAGTTGAATGAAACTGAACTGACATGCTAGTTCACCTGATCACACTAATATACAAAATAAAGTCCATCCATCACATTTTTCTACCAAAATCAATTATTCACCAGGTTTCTTTTTTCTTTTTTTTTTTTTTTTAATAACGCCACAAACTAATATGGAGAAACAAACGCACCCACGAGTGTCACGGCTTCCAACCTAAATACACCCATCCAAAGGAATATTAACTCCAACACGGAGGCGACGATCCCCGTTATAGTCATTTTAAAGCCAGTTAAAACCCATCACACAATTTATGACCATATTACTCTCATTGCTGCATCTTTTCACCTTGACGGTTGATATTTATGTTTGTAAGTGACCCGTGTCTGCAGACGTTTTTCAAATCGTGCCTTGGTGGAAAAGCTGATTTGTTCTGGAGGTCAAGCTGACCACTCATGCGCTATTTATGATCATGGACAACAAGGCCGAAGGGAGGCCGGGGCTGTTTTAAAAGCGATTACTGGCAGCCCTACATAATTTTTGTCAAGTTAGCAGCTGCTGATTTACTATCGACATTGGGTGGATGAAGAAGGAAGTGAACTGTGAGGGCAAAAATATATATAAAAAAAAGAAAAGAAAAGCAGGGAAAAAAATAATGACTTTTAATCTAGAGTTCTAAGAGTTGCTTAGCTGCACAGGTTTAGCAATATGGTGTATTTGTTGTAAATTTAATTAATGTTGCAAAGTTACAGTAATTATATATTCTGAACACAAGATTACAAATCTGTTGCACTGATGAGTTTTTTTTTTTTTTTTTTTTTTAAGAAACATTACTGTTCATCATTAATCAGTTATGACATATTAGTTATGATTATCATTAATCATAACAATTAAACAAGATAATAACAAATAATTAATGGCACTGTTCATAGTGGGCTACTATAATTATGATATTTATATATATTTTTTTTTATTATATGCATACACTATGGGCCAACAGTTTGTGGACAACTAGCCATCACACCCATATATGGACCTCAAAGAATCCCATTGTCTATAATGCATGCCAGTGGTTCTGGAGGACTACATGCCTTGCACGTTTTAATGTTTTCTCAGCTCTCAGCACATCTGCGTTAACTAATCAGCTAATTAACAGCCGTTCCTCAATTGAAATGGGTGTGATAGAGCAGGGAAAACACTCAAATGTGCAGGGCAGGTGGTCCTCAAGGACTGATGTAGGCTAATGTGTTTATTCAGTGCACAAAGTGAGCTCCGAGGAGGGAAAGGAAAAACTTGACTATTTCTTGAACAGAATCCTGACCTCATCCCCATTGACGGCCTTTGGGATGAACTGGATCGTCAACTTTATCCCAGGCCTCCTCACCCAACATCATTACCTGATCTCATGTTCCATGTTCTTTTGGATAAGTACACCTAAATAAATCGAGTTGTTGAGTTACGGTACTGCCATTAGGGCCCAAGCATGACATCAGTCCTATGTTGTCATAGTGTGTGAAGGGCCCTCATAAAAACTCGCACGTATGCATACGAAACCCTGTTCACATTTAGAGCTCATTGAGCGGAACAGCTTTCGCATTGCATGTCTTGGTATTTACTCAACAGGAAGTCAGTTATTTTGAGTTGTTTGCAAAACACACCTAACGGATGTTGATGTACTCCTCCTAGGGGATTTATATGATCGCCAACAAACCGGGCTTTTGTGATCTCAATACATCGAAGATTCAAAATTGTGAAGGGATTTTTGATCTCTCAAACGGGTCTGCCGTGACGACGCCTTAAACTTATGCTGAAAAGTGGTCAATAACTTTGCGTTACATCAAACTGAGTGACATCACATTGAGTAACATTATAGTGTGATGCTTTTTTCCAGCATCTGGGACTTTTTGGAGGTCTAAACAAAATGTTGGTTTCTGGTGCACCCGAGTGGCGCAGGGTGCTTGGGCCCGCTCATCGCTGCTTGCAACAATATTGTTATTATTGTTATCGCAAAAGCAGAGCGTTTATCATTACCTAGTTTCTTTACAAGTTACTGAACTTCCAGCCTCCTAACACACAGTAGATGTGTTAGGATCAATCCCTGCTATCTGGTATCACCCAAATTAATATGGGTTCCCTGTTGAGTCTGATTCCTCTCAAGGTTTCTTCTCAGGGAGTTTTTCCTTGCCACTGTTGCCGTCGACTCGGCTTGCTAATCAGGGACAATCTTATCATTTTGATTCATACACATTCACTTTTCATACAAACTTAAATAATTGCTTTGATTGTGTAAAGCTGCTTTAAGACAATGTAAATTATTAAAAGCACTATACAAACAAAATTTAACTGAATTAAATTACTTAACCCCCCCTCCCCCCACCCCAACCCCTTAACATTCTGGGAAGAAAATCCGGGGACTATTTCATTTTGTTCATTAGTGAGCTCTCGCTTAAAGAAACAAATTTCTATCGAATTACAAGATGATTCGTTCTCTTGTAGTTGGAACAAGTCGGTGATTATTGAGCGGTGATCTCTGTAACCTGTTCAGTCACATCCGTGTAAGCCTCTCGAGTACAGGTTAGTGATGCGTTCACAGAACAGAAGAGTACTCTGAGAACTTTTTTTCCTCCCCTTGATACTTTCACGCTCATGTACTGTAAGATGAAGCAAATAAGAGCTAATTACTACAGTGTGGTCCCTTGAGGCTGCAGAATTTTCCACACAGGCAAATCTGTTATTATAATAATAATAATAATAATAATAATAATAATAATAAATAAGCATTTAAAAGCAAAGAAACAACAACATTAGTCTTGAGAGAGTTCTGACGTAAAAGACCAGAGGTTAAAAGAGACAAAGGATGAAGAGATAGACCTTAATTTGTAATAAGAATAGAAACGTGCTCTGTAAATGATTCAGATGCTCAACAGGGTGTGTGTTTATGAACTGGAAACAATAATTAGCCACCCATATGAATAAAACATTACACAAAGAGCATCCAGTTGTCCTTCGCAGATATGAACGCGTTTGCCTTGAAGTAATAGCTCTCCATTTTTCTGCGCTGCTGTTTTCTTCTTTTAAAGATCCCTCTCTTCTCTAGGTAAGCTGAAGGAAACGCCGCGCTACTTCTTCAGGTGCCTCTGTTATATATCGAGTCTCCTTGTATTAAGTATTTAGCGTCAGTAAAGGCTTTTTTTTCGATGAAACTGACCTCGAAGTCTCTTTGCCGAGTTTGAAGACTCAGCCTCGGATGTTCCACTCGATTCTCATTTTACACTTTTTCGAGCCGGAGGATTCTGCCTGCGGAATTGTGAAGGTGCACGTCTGCACACATACAGTCATCGTGGGAAAAAAAAAAAGAAAGTACATACCTTTAGGCCTGTGTTTCTTGCACTTGAATAAGAATTACGCAGTCGACACCAAACCAACTTCTACTAACAAACGAAAAAAATAAAACTGATTTCGAAATGTAATCTTTTTGTTTTTCTCCCCCAAAAAAGAAAACAACTACCAAACCCAGGAGGGAAATAAATAAGCACACCCTTCCTGCTTCCATGATCATTAAGCAATTAGTATTTATTTATGAAATGCAAGAAGTGTGACTACCTCCAAAAAAGCTAAAGGTTTGTTACTTAAACAGTCAGGTGGTTGTCCATAAGGAAAAATAAAAAATCAGGCATAACTTTAGAGAAGCAATTGTTGGTGCTCATCAATCTAGAAAGGCCGTCTCGAACAATATGACCTCCACCATTCCACTGTGAGAAGGAACGTTTACAATTGGAGCACCTTGAAGATAGTTCCTGATGTTCCCAGGAGTGGGCAACCTTGCAAATTCCAAGTCCAAAGCCAGACCATTTATTGTCTTATAAAAAGACTGAACAAGTTCAGCGACAGAGGAAAGGAAAGGTGGAAAATACCAAGACTGTCATGGTGAAGACCAAAGTGAAGATGTTTGATCATCATACAAGTATCACCACAAACCCCTCATACCGAATATGGACCTTACTCACTTATCGTCTACACCGCATTATTCAGTATACAGGATCGCGGGTGGCAAGGAGACTATCCCAGGAGACTTAGGGTACACGCTGGACAGGGCGCCAATCAATCGCAGGGTACATACACACACACACTCATACACGACGGGCAATTTAGAAATGCCAATTAGCCTAATATGCATGACTGTGGGAAGAAACCCACCAAGCACGGGGAGAACATGCAAACTCCATGCACAAACGCCCAAGGTGGGAATCAAACCCGAACCCTGGAGGTGCGAGGCGACAGTGTTAACTACTACCTAGAGGCCTCCCGATACGATATTATCACGCTGATTTAATTTGTATTGCGATTATTAGTATCATGATTTCATCTATGATAACTAATCCTGATTCAACATTAAACTTTTTTAAAAGGATTTGGGGGTGTGTTGCGGCACCAGGACTTGAGAAACTTGCAGTCATTGAGATAAAAATGAACTCCACCTTATACCAGGATATTCTTGAGACAAATCTGAGGCCATCTGTCCAGCAGCTTAACCTGGGTCGAAGTTTCATGTATAAAGACAATGATCTTTTCATATTATATTAATAATACATTTAAGAAAAATCTTAATCTTAAGTTTTCTCAACTCCACTGAGATGCCGTGGCACGATCTTACAAGGGCTGTGAGTAACGAATTCTTTTAAACTTTGATGTCAGGAAGTCAAAATGTCTCTAAAACAATGTAATCGTGATCAACTCCTACAGAAAACATTCCACACTATTACTTTTAAGTTAATGCCACTAGGAAATTCTATGTTACTGAATTATAGTGTGTATTTATTTTTTTGTTCGATCCAGGTTTGTCAATGCTGGTTCACTTTTTGGAGAAAATTACCAAATCGTGTAACCTGAAATTACTGTTTGTTTTTTTTACTGTAGTTTCTTTTATATATATATATAGAGAGAAAGGGTCCAAGTTTAGCCACATGTTTTTTCTGTTTCCTGAGCTGGAAGGTTTCTGGACAGGTTATTTTGCTATTATGTCAACTGTTCTTGGGGTAACTCTCCAACCTTGCC
>JAQMYL010000007.1:3671628-3682220 GCA_030014365.1 Clarias pachynema | reverse complement strand
ATGTAGAAAATAAATCACTAAACAAAAACAAAGAAATTTGCAAGTGACCCCAAACTTTTGAACGGTAGTGTATATCTCAATATCAACTGTTCAAAGGAGATTATTGTACATTATTGACTTCAGCATTGTTTTTTACAGGTTATAAAGAACTAAAAATCAGGAAAGACCATGGAATTAGAAGATGTACAAATGGACGGGGATTAAAATTAGAAGTTATGGTAGAGTTTATAACATTCCAAACCTGCTTAAACACTTTTAAATTACATCTCAGGTTATTGAAATATTTGTAATGAATTTTTGCAGCGATAGCCATAAGCCATGCTGAAAGAATACACCAGCTAATAACACTGTGCACAAACTTTGGTTTAGCAAAAGTCATTGTTTTAACGGTGATGTGGTGAAGAAAGAAAAAAAAGAAAACTCCAAGAACATGCACCATCAATATGAACATATGTACTGCTGGATTGATAGTAGACGTATTCGGAGTCTGAAACTGTGGTTTAATTTGCACTTACATAAATAACCACTTGTTAACTGCGTAACAACTCGATATTAACACCATAAATTGTCCAGAAGGTATCACATACTAAACGCTAAAGGGTACAGCCCTTTACTAAACCTTGGGGCCAGATGCTGAGTGACAACGCCAGTGCTTGATTTATGTTCTGTTAGCTCCCTCACCTCTTTAGTCCCTTTGTAAGCTTGTAACAAAAAAAAAACATTTTTTTGTTTGTATAGCAAGCTGAGCCGGCACAGGGTCACAGGGTCACAAGAGTGAATGGAGTGAACTAAATGTGAAGCCATAATACAATCTCAAGCTAATAAAAGCATAAGATGTGCTTAAATTAACTGATCGTAGATTACACTTCTCGTCTTTCACACATAAATCAAGAGCTTTTTTTTTTTTCTCCTTCCCCTTTTCAATTCCCCTAACATTTAAATCAAATACGTGACTAAGGTCTCTCTGCTTGGAGGCATAACGAGTGATGCAAGTGGGAATTTCGGTTAAAAATATGAACATGGAAAAAAAACGTCTACCTAGAGTTTTAAATTCATAGTGACACGTCTGTTTAAAAAAAAAAAAAAAAAAAAAACCCAAGGACATGAGTTGGGGCTGGAGGCAGCGCTGCCTGGTAGCCTGGTGCGCCGTCCTTGGAATAATGACAACAGCACAAATGCGATCAGGGATATGCAAATGTCAGAATAAAAGGAGAGAGAGAGAGAGAGAGAGAGAGAGAGAGAGAGAGAGAGACAGGCGTTTGAATTTAACACAGACACAAAACAGCAAAGTCTCTCTGGTCTGGAATGACAAGAGCAGTTGGGACTCCTTAAAGAAAGCCCAAAAGTCAAAGAGAACATCAAACAGAGGAGAGGAGCAGACTTAAGACTGTTAATGCGCTGACAACGAGTGCTCATTTAATCTGCTAATCATATCTGCATGAGTCACATGACTGGAAATCTTCACGGACATAAAACGTCATATGTATTCAGACATTTCAGGAAATGTTTAATATGTCGGTTGTTTTTTTCTTCTTCTTCTTCTTCGGAGGGGAGTAAAACCACTTTAAATGGCGGTGTCGGGTTTTATGAAACCACATCTCTGAGATGTTGTGACCCTTACACGTCGATTCATTCTCCATTCTCCTCATTCAGATTCAAAAGCGGGGGGAAAAAAAAAAAACATGCTGGTAAGCCTTGCAGGCAGTGTGCAGTGGGATTGAGCTGGACGAGTGTGCAGCTTATGTGCAGGAATGTCTTTAGCAGGTTTTATGCTGCTCGTCGTCTTAATTCTGAAGAAGGTGCCAGCTGGGCGGGAACACCTGGCTGGCAGGCGCTGTCGGTGGAATGTGTCCCAGGATGCCGCAGGGAGGAGGGAGAACTCTGGAGTGGGGACGAGCCTGTGGGTAAATAACGCTCTCCCTACCTGATTACACAGCATGCTGAAGGCTGACAGTGTGGTTTGTGTGTGTGTCTGTTTACATGAGACAGACAGGGTTTTAACCCTTAAACATCCTAACTAGGAATTTTTTATTTTTTTTCTTTGCATTTTTATTTTTGCAAAGACAAAAAAAAGGGGGGGGGCAGAGACAGTTCAGAAGGTTACGGCCTTTCGGTTACTGAGCAGCGTAAGCCCCGGCTCCACCAAGCTTGAGCCCTTGACCAAGGCCCTTAATCCTGTCTGCTCCAGGGGTGCCATATACTGCCTGACCCTGCGCCCTGACCCCATGGATATGCGGAGAAACTATTTCGCAGTAATATAATATACGTATAATAACATGACAAATAAATGCTGCTTCTTCTTTTTCACTGCCCTGAGGAAAATAGCAACAATAAATAGATGTTTGTTTGTTTTGTTTTTTTAACAGTCCCCATAATACGCCTCTACCAAACGGTTGAGAGATCGCTTCATGGTAAAAGTATCGATATAAAATTGCACTGTTAAATGCTTTATTTCTCATGATTTCATTTAAATATACTGTAGTGACATCTATGATATTAATATTTTAACATATCTCACCCAACTGGTAGAGATGGCATTTTTCACGAAGATACAGTGACTCAAAACGTGTTCTAATAAACGTTTCACTTAACTTTTATGCGTTTAAATTCCAAGTACTACTTTTTTTTATGATCTAACAAGTTTATCTAAAGACTTTCTACATGTTTTCATCTTCGTGTCACTTGATATAGGCAAAGAGCTCAGAATAAATAAATGTTATTTGCAGCCTAAAAAAGATTTTCGCTCTCACTGTTACTATTACTTTTTTCACATCACAGGTAATTTTAGAACAATCAGAGTCAAATAGATTTTTTGAAGTTTTAATTTACAAAATCAGGGTTCCAGTCCCTCTAAAGGTGTACATGTACTGAAAGTACCATGGATATTTGAAGAATCAATTGTACGTGAACTTAAAAAAAACTTTAAAACCACAGCTGCGCGATTAATCATTATCGATTAATTAGAATTTTTGGTTTATCTAAGTGTATGCCACAGGGCATGTCTCAAGTCTGATGGACAGGCTTGTGGTACTTGCTTAAAACATGTAAAATGCTGACAGGCACCTGTTTGATTTTATTTAGCATGCAAGTTACATGTGGTATACAAAATAGTTTTTCATAAAAGTGATTTAAAAAACAAAATCTATTCTTCTTTTTATTTCTATTTTCACAACTATTTATTTTATTTGAAAAAAGTAATTAAGTTGTCCAGCTTGCACTTTATCAATCGCTCATATTTTGCAAGAATAACCAAAACTTGTAAAGACTGAGGAAAGTTGGCACTTTTTAATCCCAAAAAGAGGTACAGTAGTATATGTTGTTGTACTGATTTACTGTTTTTCTAAAATAACAAGTAAACTTGTTAGTGAAGGTAAGTTTGCACTTTTATTCCAAATAAGCACTTCATGTTTGGTTATATTGTTTTTGCTTAAATAAATAAAATTTAAAAATCCCATACCCTCTAGTGTTTTATTAATTTTAAGAAAAATAATTGTTTTGAAATCGAAAAAAAAAATCTAATTTTGTCTCAAAAAATCTGAGATTTAATTTATAGGCCATATCACCCAGCTCTGACAGAAACTGCATCGCTCGAGAAGGAAGCACAATTTAAATCCCAGGGATAAAACAATTTTGGGTCAAAAAGGTTGAACCGAACAGTAAAGGAGGTATAAAAACAGGAACCATCAACCCTCAGGGATCATTAAGAGAACCTGCATTTAAAACTGGGAGATCTAGGCTAGGCTAAGTATTGCATACTTTACCATTTACACACAGACTAAACGTCATTGTCACTTTCGTGCTGCTCTTTGCACAATTAATACTGATTTATATGCTTTATTTATATACTCTTTATATATCTTGCAGTGTTTCGTTATTGCACTTCTGTAACTTCTGCTCAGTTCTCACATTACCCTGTGTGTACTCACTATATGTAAAATATACAGTGTGCAATCTACAACCTGTCTTTGTGTTACTGTCTCTAGGCTGCTGGATATCTGGAATTTCCTTCAGGATCAATAAAGTATCTATCTATCTATACACTGAACAACAGTGCACACTGATAAAGAAATGCAAAACAGAACGCAACCAGACACGATGTTCAGTGTTTTAATTTAATTTGTCCTTTTTTATGGTTTGGTTATGCATAACACGACGGTGCATACTGATGTAATCAAATGGCAGGTATTCTCTGTGAGACGCTGATGGATAGATCAATTAGCTTAAATGAGACATTAAATAAACTCGAAGGCACAAGGTCTAATTGAATAGAAAAAAATTAAAAAATAATAAAATGACTAAAATGAAACGCCGGCGACTGCAAAAGACCGGCTGTTCAGACCGAGATCGTGAGGCGTATGAGCTCTGTATATCTCGGATCGTTTTTGACTGCGTAAAACACTAAGAAACATGTTAATGGTCATTGATTTCCACCCATTTAAATGTTTCTGCTATGCAAACCATCTGCTCGTGTCTGTCTCCGCTGTGTGGTTCAAAGGGAAAAAAAAAAGAAAGAGAGAGAGAGAGAGAGAGTGAGAGAAATAAAGAGGGAGATGCAGATTCTTCACACTGCAGCGTATCAGACGATCCAGCGGAGACTCACTTCTATCAGGTTACTCTAACAGCAGTGGCCGAATCATTAAACGCCCCTCCAGACCTGTCTAACAGCTGTGTCCAGGAACCCCCTCCTGAGTCCGGAGAAGTGGACAGGAGACGGGGCCGTTCCACTGGAGCTCGGCGCTTATCGGTTCTGTCCTTAAACAAAAACAACAGACTTTACTGTGGCCTGCTGATAAAAATAAATAAATTAATTTAAAAAGCCTAATATTACCTAATATTTTAAACTGTTTTATTTTTATTTTAAATCAAATTTTAATTCCTTTTAATTAGTTTTCTATTTTTATTTTAAATTAAAATTTAATTAGTTTTAAAGTTTCATTGCAAACTGTTTTTATTTTAAATATTTTTTTTTTATTGCTATTATTTTCTATTTCAGTTTATGATAATTTTCTTTATGTAAAGCGCTTTGAATTACCATTTTGTATGAAATGTGCTATACAAATAAACTTGCCTCGCCTTTATTGCTTGAATGATTTTACACACGGAATCGAGATGTATTTGTGTTTTCTTCAACTTTTATTCCACGATCAGTCTGAAACACTGACAGAATTTCTACGTGATGCGGTCTGAAGTCTCATCCAGGGTGTATTCCCAGCTCGGGTTCCCAGCATCCCCGCAACCCTGACCGAGATAAAGTGGTTACTGAAGATGAATGGATAATGATTCTTCCGAAAATCTACTCAGAAGTCTGCTTCGTCAAATGGGACGAGGGCTCTCATCTCATCTTATGAACGTAAGGGATTGTTTATCATCGTTATGGGACTTTCCTCACACTCGAAAGTTTGAAATATAGCCTTAGGATGCAAAACATCGTAGCGCTTTTTAAGGATTGCAAAGGTGGCTTGTACTGTAGCGGTTTGTAGACTTTTTATGTAGTTCGTGAACTTTATACACATATATAAATCCAAAACAGAAGCATCCAGGTCGCTGTTAACGAGTGAGGAATCAGAACCCTCGCAGTTCTTGACAAGTCTTGAAATAACTGAAATTCACAGACAGCTTGCAGCTAATGCATAGCCTGTTAGCAGGTGATTGAGGCCAAGAGACATCACAAACTCAAACATGCAAAGATGCTATGTTGATATAAAAAAAAAAAATCAAGATATCATGATTTCAGAGAAGACCGACGTCACCGATGACGTCGCATGTAAACGGCTGTCTGCTTCCGTGTTCAGGTACGATTAGCTTTTGAATCTGATTCGATCTGTGCCCAATACAGCGCACTATGCCTAAAACCATCTGGGACTGTTCCCGAGTCTGGAACAATTGTGTTCTCACTGGTCAGAGTTTTCAGAACCAATCCCATTTTCACATTACACTAACGTGAAATCGCTCTTAAGGCATAAGGCATGCTGTCACATTAAAAAGAAAAAAAAGAAAACAAAATTGAGTTTGAAAATCTGTTACAGTAAACACCACTGTGTGCAGCTGTGGTCCCATAAAACTACGGGACAACACATCAGGTCTTTAAATACTAAGCAGTCTAAAGCTTGTTTCCCCTAATCAATCCAGAGTAGCCCAAGTTCATTGAGAAAGAAATAATCTAAACCTAAATCCAAATTTAAAAGTAATCTTTTCTGCGCTGATTACTTTACTTTAGCACTGGATATCCTTTTTAGAATGAGAAAATGTGCCTAATGGACTTTAAACTACTTGTTGCAACTTGAAAACCAGTCTGGCCGATAGGTGATGGCTAGATCGTCTTCGACTAACTCACGGTATTACCTTGTTGTTCATGAAAGCCTTTAGGCACTGGATGACTTTGTGCTGACTCCGCTTATCAACCTTGTCTTGGCTGCAAATTAGAGGAAGAAGAAGAAAAAAAAAAACACAGATGTGAGAACCAGAAAGTGATTTGTCAAAGTCATAGAACTTTTTTTTTTATTGCTTAACTTCACACCCACCAAGTAATTACATTAAGATCATGTTTACATTTAATCACGAGATTCAGAGTTACTGAGGTTTGGATTAAACCTACTCAATTCTAATGACCAGGTCAATAATTGTAAGAGCTCTTTCTCTATACACAAAAACACCTGGGTGGTGAAATGAACTCCCTCTGGATGTCCGAACAGACGATCTTTAAGCTTTAATCTGTTTGGTATCCGTTTTAACCCTCCCGAAATAAACCTAGCCAACAGCGTTTGACTGATGCTACGTGTACATTAGTTAGTAACCTAATAACCCAGTGTAAGGACCTGCAAATGGCGAAAACTTCAAAGCACTCGTGTAAGTCGCTCTGGATGAAAGCGGCCGCTAAATGTCTTAATGTAAATGTCAATGGAAACCATTCATGCTAACTATTTAAAATACAGAAAGTGGAAGAAAAAAAAAAGAAAGAGTTTCTTACTGTTTTTTGTGAAGAAGCCTCTCCAGTATGTCCAGCAGAAGTCCGAGGCCTTCGTGACCGAAACTCTGCACCCAGCTGTTAACACACAGCATGCAAAGTTTTAATCATCACAAAGAAGCACTCTAGAAAAAATAATATTAAAGTAGGAGACCACTGCAAAATTCCGTAGGTTTTTTTTTTTTTTTTTCCCTTACAGGTGCATGTATTGACACGATGAACAGTTTCGATTCATTTTTTGTGGACAATTTTCTCCTAAATTTCAAATTTAACTATTATATGGGATGAGGAGTATCTCAATGGTTTGGAAGGTCCCAGGTTTAAACCCCACAACCACCAAGTTGTCCTTGGTCCCTGTTGGGTCGCTCTGGAGACGGGCTTCTGCCAAATGCCTAAATGTAAATGTTATTCAGAGTGTACTGTATATTTAAAGGAAATGACATCACCACAACTCATCAAAATAACCCAAGATCATGCAGTATTTGCAGAGCTTTAATAGCTCAAAGCAAAATGCAAATAACTTGTAAACAAGTTGTGTTAATGCTTTGGCTAAATAACATTAAGAAATCAGTGCTTGGTGGAATAATCCTGATTGGCAGTTACAGCTTTCATGAGTTTCGGCATCCTCTCCACCAGTTTTTCATATTGCTGTTGGGTGGCTGTTGGGTTTGTAACCATCCATCTTCCTCTTGATGACATTCCAAAAGTTAACCTGGTACCAGTGCAGCGAGAACACTCTGAAACAAAGCTACTCTCACAGAAGCTTTCCCTCTAACACACTTTATGTGTTGTTAGCCTGACGGGGTTGATTTTACAATCACTGCCACCACGTGCGCTCCTTTAACAAGAGTTAGGTTGGTAACCTAAGCAATCAATCAATCAATCAAGTTAATTTCCAAGTCTGTAGACACCTGGAACATCACATTCACATGCTTTCCTTTCCCAAAACATTGCCACAAACTCAGAAGCTCAGAGTTAGAACTGTTTAAAATGTCTTTTCTATGTTCAATCATTGGTCATTGGGCAATGTTCTCGAAGATGATCCCCAGAGCCACACCCTAAAATCTAAGTGCAAAGGCAAGTCTTCCCAGAAAAGTGAAGATTATTCCAAAAGTTAAGAAGGATTAACTTTTTCAAGTATACATGTCTATCCTTATTCCAAGAGTTCATGTTCGGCCCTATGAAACGACTCGCGATTATTTTACTCGAGTCTTAATTTCTCATATTAGCAAGGCCAGATTTTCATAAGTAAAAGAAAAAAACAAATAAAAGTAACAAAAAAACAAAAAAACATCCTTTTTCAGAGTAGTGTTTGTTCGACTGCATCACCATCGACAGATTGCTCTTTCTTCACTACATCATGACCCGTCCTCTGAGTAAGGGGTGAAATGCATCGCTAATGATTCTAAGCATGTTTATTTTATTGCCGTGCATCTTGAACGATTTCGGCCTGCGTTGTCTTTCGGGAAATCCCATAATTCAAATGGAACAAGCAGAGGAATGTGCTGGGCTACGATATTGATTATTCGAGCACGTACGCAGATTAACCCTAGTTTGCACATTCAGCATGTTTAAGATCTTGCTCGTTGTAGCAGAATTACGAGCGAGGATTTACGAAAGCCTTGGCAAACTGTTCAGATATGCAGACCGAGAAGTAATCTCTGCATAAACACCAAATAGATGCAGGGCATTAAGAACCGTTTGGTGATCCTGTAAACAAGCACGATTTGAACGATCAGACAGGCAGGCAAACAAGTACGACACGTGACGTTGGCCGCCCGCTGACGTAAAGCGTTATACGTGAACATATCAGAGCGCAGTTTAAAAAATAAATTAATTAATTAAAAAAACGAAAAGAAAGAGCTGCTCTATCAGTCACCGTCGACTGAGAAAACAGTAACCCATTTCTGGTTCCTCTCTGCGATCATCTGCAGCCCTTTCCTTGGATCGCCAAAAGGGGCTTCAGGGCCCTGGGCTGTTCATCATGTCACTCATGGAGCATCGAGGAGAACGGCGATCCGCGCGGCCGTGCGAAATTGCCTCGGCACAAGTGAAGAAGTGCTGCAAGCATCAATAGCCAATTTTGCAAAAGCCAGTGTCAAGAGGCGTGGGTGCACTTCAGACTGCTAAATTACAGCTGAAATTGACCACAAGACGGAGACTGAAAACTAAACTGTGCGATGGAGGAAGGAGGTGGGGAGGATGGGATTGAGAGAGAGAGAGAGTGAGACAGTGAAAGAGAGAGAGAGAGAAATAACAGGATAACACCATTTAGATGAAAACAGAAAGAGCGAGTGAGTGGGTTAATCCTCTGAGACTGTGCATCACTGGAAGGCAGGCCTGGCAGAATTAAGGAGAAGCAGGATTGATGTTTCTAGACTTTTTCCAGACACACTCTCAGAATGACTGAATCATGCTGCCAGTGCGGCAGCAGCAGAAGAAGAAGAAGAAGGAGGAGGAGGAAGAGAAGAGTGATGGTGCGCAGAGCAATAACCCTGACGCTGAACTTGTTTTCTTCGCGTTGCAGAGGTGAGAATGTTAGACTGTCAGTTTTATGGCCCCGTCGCTCTGCTTCATGCACGGGGTGGAACTGTGATGCCTTTATAAAAATTCCAGCGCGTCTCGAGTTCCTTTCCACTTCTCTCTTGTAGGCTTTACAAGTTGCTGATAGTCTGTGAAACGGAACAGGAAAAAACATTCCGGTGTCCTTCATATAGCGGATAATTATAGGATAATATAGCGGGTCTGAGAAAACCAGGAAACTTTGGAGACCGGATAGCTTTCAGGATATCGCGGTACCCAGTGCGTCCTCCTGGTGCTCCAGTGCATTGGGCCGCGGACCGGTACCGGGCCTCACAGAAAGAATAGGGGAAAAAAAAAATGGAGGTCACTGTTCTAGTGCATGGGTACCATGGTATGGACTTAGACTTCACAACCCGATGTTTGACTAAGTTTATTGCTTCTTGTCTGCTTCAAAGAAAGGAATATCTGAAGTTTTATTAAATCAATTATACAAGGTGTCCCAAACAAATTGACAACATTTCTTCTTGATCTCAAATTTTAACGAGATGTGTAAAAACTAAATAAGTTTAATGTTTTCCTTTTTTTTTTTTTTTTTTTTTTTTTACTTTTTCTTTCAGTGTTAAAGACGACGTGCTGTTGAAATGGCCACCACGTTCACCTTACCTGACACGACACCTACTGTAGTATGGGTCTTTGTGAAACACAGGTCTTTATCCCCGCCTGTTCCTACTACAAGCCTAGAGGAACTCGAGCGGAGAATCGTCGAGGCGGTGGAGAATGTCACGCAAGATACACTACAGCGTGTGCTCGGCAGGAGTCGGACTACCGTCTTGACGTGTGTCGTGTCACAGGCGGTGTGCATTTCTGAAGCTTTGTGGAATCTGTTATAAAATATAAATCTGTTTTGTTGGAATTCTGATGAATAAATCGTTTTATTTTCGAACATATTTTCGTTCGCCTAGGACATGTAAGTTACTCAGATATCCATATTTCAAAAGATCCAATTTTTTGAAACATCTAAAATAATGAATGTACAGTGGAACCTCGGATTACGAGTAACGCGGTTTACGAGTGTTCCGCAAGACGAGCAAAGATTTTTAATAAA
>JAQMYL010000007.1:3628244-3647696 GCA_030014365.1 Clarias pachynema | reverse complement strand
TATATATATACACATACATATATACACACACACACACACACACACACACACACACATATCCTGCTCAGACTTCTGACCTCAACCCTGCTGAACACCGTTGGGAAAAACTGGAACACCGACTGCAAACCCCAGGACTCCTCATCTAGAGTAACATCAGTGCCTGACCTCTGTTGTGGATGAATGAACACACATTCCCACAGAAGACATTCTAAGAAAAGTTCCCAGTGAAATGAAGGTCGTTCTACTAGCAAACAAATACATGTATGGTGGTCAGATGTCCATGAAATTTTGCCTATATAGCAGAAATCTACTGTACTGTACATATGTTTTGTTTTTTATCACCTTTACTTTTATATTGTAGCATTTTTACACTGTACGTAACTAATCCACCCCTTCTTGATAACCTTTTTGTAACAGCACAGTCTGATGTGTGTTACTCTACTTACACTTGGAGCCATTTCCAACAAACTGAAATTTATTAAATCAACAACACATTGCGCTTTTCAACTACTAATAGTTACATTTACACAATATCACACGTCAGGGAGTGCTGCTGTTCTGAATATGAGCATGGCTGTGATGTGGTTGCAGACATATACTATAGTGCTGATATTTAGTACAACATTATGACCTTGACTGTTACACAGCAGTTCTACGTTATATACAATAAGATATGTTTATTTAACCAGTTACTTTGCTCCAACATGTATCCTTCCACGACTGTGGGTCAATAAATAATTGCAACCCGTCGGAGACGCCAACTAATGTTAGTGTAATTAACATGAGGTGAATGTAGTTTTAAATCCTTCCCAGTACTATAAACCCCAAAGGGGTGAATGTTTGCCTTACGTGTCCACTCATTAACTTCCAGGGTCTGGGGTTGAATTCCAAATGCCGTTAAATGGAAAACCCTTGTTCCATACACCAGGTAGTGCCCTTGAGGCGATTCGGAACGACTTAGAACGTGTCGTTTAAAATGACATAACGTTATCAGGTGTGTTTTCTTGCTGAAAGTGCTTCCTTGAGTAGTTTTGAATGTGGGATTTGGCAGGCAGCCGCTCTCTCCTCAGCACTGCGACCGACAGGTAGTGTAATTAATGACTGTTAGAACAACTGGGACATAGACAGAGTGGCACATATAAATAAACATCCCAGTGCTGTTATGCTTGATTATCACAATTTGTGGAATGCCTCTTGACCAATCAGATTACTAACTTGTATTATAAATCATACAGGACTTATTTGTTACTGATACCAGCTATATACCTTCATCATCCTCTCTTATTTGTTTCTCAGAGAGTTAAAAAAAAAAAAAAGGACAAAAATAAAACTCCACTTATCATGTGGCTAAGAAACCTAAAAGTGGACAAAAAACAGAGAGTTACGAAGCACTAATAATTTAATCTAATATTGATAAATAAACCCCTCCTTATAGAAAGCTTCACCAGATACATAACCGTGCAATCTTCTGTGTAATAAATCACTTTATTTCCAAATACATTTCGTATTAGCTTTAGATTATGTGGACTGTCGTCCGTGCGAGTAGGAGTTGTCACTAGAAGAATGATAATGCACTAGAACGAGCGTATTATTATAAATATCATTTACGTTACAGACAGAATTACTGTCAGAGCTGCTGTTGCTGCTGCTATAGGAAGTTAATGCATGCTATCGGATTTGAGAATACTGCCATGCTGTGGTGGAACGACATTATTTAGGAGTTTTCGGGTTTATTAACGTTCGGCAAAGATTGTTAGCAAATTTTGAATTATTAATGCTAAATAACACGGATATGTCTGCAACAAATATCAACATTATAATAGGAATTTCTGTTGAAACTGAAACTGTGGAGGGAAAGATTTACAACCGGTTTTATGATGCAAAACACCGGACTGGTTTTCATTTGTTGCCCCCCTCCGTTTCATTTCCCTGCACTTATCCTCCCTTTCTTTACAATTTATTTAGGCACCAGGAGAGTGTGGGAAAGAGAAATAATAAACTAAAAGGGAGTGGAAGTAAGAGAGAGAGAGAGAGAGAGAGAGAGAGAGAGACAGACAGAGAGCTAGATCGACGGGGTGTGAAAGACAGCGTGTGGGTGCAGGCTGAAACCCCTGGGGGCAAAACATGGCCAGCTGCTCTCTGGGGAAACCCACAGGCAGAGTAAACGCTATTGAGAGTGACAGGATCCCAGACATCCCACGCCACAATAACAGCTTCTTCTTCTTCTTCTTCTTCTCCACAGCGAGAGCTGGAGTTTCTAAACAGCGGACAGATCTCAGGGAGAGAGATAGGTAAAGGAAAGAAATGTGTAGGATGTGATTTAGGGACAAAATTAGAAGAACTTGACACTAATAGTGTCGGCAGGGATGCCATCGCCAAGTCCTTCTTGTCATTAATGTGTACGCCTCAAAAGAAAAGATGATGTTGAAAGAAAACAAAACAAATTTACTGCAGACATTTGACCTTGCTGTGACTTTGACCCTGTTTGGAACTTGCACTGTGGAACTGGAGATCTGTGGTCTGGATGCGAAAAAAATCAGAAAAGATACAAGAAGAAAAGGTAATAGGGTGGTTGTTTTAAGCCTTTATTTCTCTCATATATACATTACTGAACTATATAGCTTCCTTTATGTGTCCCAGCATAAAAAGTTGGGGTCATTGCACATGTTCAGCCATCATACGGCGTCCCTGAGTTAAGGGTTTTGCTCAAGGGTGCGACGGCGGCAGCGTGGTGAAGCCGGGAGATGGAGCTGGGAGCTGGAACCACCGACCTTCTGATCAGTAACCCAGATCCTTAACACGCTGAGCTACCACCACTTGCCCTTAGGGAGGTAACATTTCCACCCATATCATAAACAAAAACAAACAAAAATAAGCCTCGGAGCAGGGACAGGTTTAGTATCAATGAGTTACAGTAACTTGCATAGCTTTTAATGGAATCTTGTTATCAGATGCATTTTCTTGCTGAAAGTGCTTCCGGCTAAAAACGAACAACTCCTCGAAAATTTACGTCCTGAAAATATACAGCATTTTATCAGATTCATACATAAGACATTAAACGGACAAAGCTTTATGAGAGAGTACGTTCTGTCTACAAACTCTGTATTAAAAAAAAAAGCACTGTTTAATATACAAGCAAAAGTTTATTTGTTATACAGTAAGCATGTGTAGATGCCTAGTATGGTTAAATAGGAACTCTATGAAGTAGGTTTACTGCTTTCCCCCTCCATGATAAGTTTGATCTTTTCAACAATACAGTGACTCTTGTACTATTAGAAAAATAGACAGGTAATATATTATATCACACGCCCCTGTACTCTCCTTAAACTACAAAACGAAGGAAATGTTCGTTTATCCAGTTCTTTATCGGAATCTAAATTGGATAATGAAAATTGTTCATAGTGATATGTTAAAATGCAAAATCAAACCTATATCACCCAAGCCTAATCAGGATAAAGCGCTCAATGAGTGAATAAAAACAAACAAGTTATCTGGCAATCAATTCAGTCCACGTGTGAAAACTGTCATTAACTTAAAAACACAACCCTCTTGTAATGACATGCGTTGTTTGTGTGCGATTTCACTGATACGCAATTATCACTCGCGTTCGACCGAGTTAGATACGCTCTCGATAAACAACGGTGGATCCTCTGGCTAGCGATCAAAGCACAGCGAGGTGTGAGAAATACTGAGAGTTTTGTCACAATCACAAACCCGTCTTACACAACAGTTAAACGCTGTATGCTAAAAACAAAAGTGACTATTTTTAGCCATCGCTTTAGAAATGCTTGTCGTTCATCTTTTAGGTCATTAGGAAGCCAGAGTAGTATTCGATAAAGTATTTGGGTCGGTGTCAATGACAACCATAAAAATGATGTAAAAAAATAAAATAAAATAAAATACCATTTGTGTAAACAGGTCATTTCTTTGTCAGGAGGACAACGAGCCTTACTGGACCACGAGAAATTCACCCGACGTTCCGTCATCCTCGGCAAGACCGAGCACATCTGATAGCGAGGTAAAAACATGAAAATGATCAAGTATGCACGGCATGAGAGGGTGGAAGGAAGAGAGGAGAAAATGGAGTGCGGAAAAAAGAAAAGACGGAGGAAAAAAACAAAGAAAGTAAGAATGGCTGCCTTGTTCTGGACTTCTGCACATGTTAATAGCTTTCTTGTTCTGGACTGCTCAAGGAGAGAGTTCTCTACAAAGGCAGGAGACAGAGTTTCATTTCTTTTGTACAGATTTGGCTTTCCGAGTGCGATAAATCAACTGAGAACCTCCTTGTTAATTTAGAGAACGGTTTTGGATTTTAATTGTGGTACTGGGAAAATGATCCAACATTGTCTGGGAATATCGAACAAGGAGCGGCGGGCGGCGATTACGACCCCTTAATACCTCGGCGAGAACGACACAGCGTGCATTTTTAGTGTCTATGCCGGTCTGGCGAGTAACCTTTAAGATAAACATCGGCATGAATTCCCGTTCGTACCGAGCGGGACGCAATCACGTGTTGCTTCAAACTTCCGATGCGGTGCGTTGAATGCTAAAACCCGAAGCAATCGTCGGTGATATTGTTTCTCTGCCCAATCTGTTTCATGAGTGATGAGAGGACTGTTTTCATTTAAAAGCCATCATGAAAAGGAGACGGTGCACTAATCTAGGAGGAGGAGTGAAAGAGTGGAGAAAAAGGTCGCCATCCATCCAGTCAGCCCGGTTAACCTGGGGTGCGAGGCGCTCAATATTTAACCAGTCATGACCAGCGGAGCGCGATGAAGCCAGGCAAATCAAAAAAGGTGTCTTTTCAAAACCATTTAGCTTTCTGCTTTAGGATTGAAGATGAACTTCTCAACTGAGAGAGAGAGAGAGAGAGAGAGAGACCAGGGAGTAGGGAAGAAATCAATGTCACTCAAGTTAGCAGGGACGGGTATTGGAAACATCACTCACTAGACACTAGGAATTCAGGAATATATGAGGGCGCCAGAGTCAAACTTGGGCTTCTGATGAAATTTCTTGTGAATGAAGGAGTAAAATCAATTGACATTTACAGAAATGACTTCAAGCACAGTACGCTGATGAGACTCTTGGGCGCAGTCAAACATTTGAAATCCATACGTCCGTGAAAATGACGATCCCGGCCGGAGCCCACTGCAGTCGTTGCCGTGAAACATATGAGCGAGTGGAACGCCTGATCCTTGAAAAATCCACAGATGACTTGATCAACTTGTAGAAGTGGCGCATTTGTCTGTGGGAACTGTGCGCACAATCATTAACCAGCACCACTTGCACGTTACAGGAACTCGCCTGGGGCTTGTCCTCACCCCCCAACAAGCCATTTCCACATTAGGCTGCTTAAGAAGTTCCTGGGGCTCCAGCGTTTCTGACTCTGGTGTACTTTCTACCTTGATGGTGTCCAAGCACTAGTGAAACTCTGGGATGAGTACATTAGTGCAGCAGGGGATTACATAGGGAAATAAAGTAGTAGTAGTAGTTTTTACTCTCATGACTATCCCAGTTTGACTTGAACGCCCAAAGTATTCTGTCTCTCCATAAGACAGGACAAAGGCTGTATGAGCGACAGGCAGAGCAAGATGTTGCATCACAAGTCAAAACAAGAGACAGCCGAGATTGTCTGGCCACCGTCTTTCAGTCTCACAGGGGAAATGGGAAAAGATTATTACGATTACCGTTACCTGTTTACGATGGCAACGTATTCGCAAACATTATGATGCGTTTCAAGTCTGAAATACAGAAAAATTCAGCATCAGATGGTACGATCATCACCTTGGCCAGCGGGCGGTTAAATGCACGGTTTGATGTTGATGAGGTGCTATATTCTTGCTGTCATAGCTGTCAACATCTTTAAATTGGGACATGGGAGAGATTAGAGTTTATAATGCATGTGTCACAAGGTGGAACCAAGTCAGGAAAGATTTATCCAGCATCAAAATAAATAAAATAAATATATAAATACATACATAAATCTATCATCCACATACTTCTGCCTTGAAGGGCAGACGGTCCTAGTCTGTTTGAACTGCACAATACGAATGTGGCGTGAATTTGGTGGCCGTGTGGAGGGACAAAAAAAATAAATTCTCAATGCGACACCGCACATGAAGTCTTAAGGTTGAAGGCTTCGTTATAATAGAAGGGCCTTGTCGAGGAACATTCCATGCATTTCCAAGCGTACATCAATGCCAGAGTGTTAAAATTTATTATTTTTTTCTTTTCAGTTTTAATGAACTTGCAGTAAATATGACATTGCTTTTAAAATATAGCACTTATAAGAAATCTGGTCTATAGGTTTGTTTCCTTGCAAACATATAATGTGTGCTAAAGAGAGAGAAAATCAGATTGGTACAGTTTACAGTTCACAAAATGTGTCGAAGAACTTTTAAGAAGAAAGCGGAGAATCTGACTGACAAGAAAGATTTCACATTTTTTTCAGGAAGGTTGTTGAAAAACATGACTTGCATGAAAAGCTAAGAGGTGCTATTTGCTGTGGCCAGAGTGTCTGAGGACGAGTGTCTGAGCAATAAACAGGATCTGAGCTCAATCTGTCCAGCCACCAAGACTACTACTCGGAGATGGTTAAGCAGCAAGGGGCCACTTTTAGATAAACAACAGATAAATAGAGATACACAATATGGCTGTAGGTGCTTGTTGAACATCTCAGTCTAGATTGAGTCCCCCTTTTTTGCTGTTACAATATCCTCCACTCTTCTGCGAAGGCTTTCTTCTGGATTCAAGTTGTGCATCACGTCAAAACTGAACAGCGACGGGCTCATCGTCATGTTGAGACGATGAGCTAAGCTCCAGTAAACAAGGATCTCACTGTTACAGCACTGTGAAGACATTCGAGATGATCATCTGCATCCATAATTGTGGCACCAAGGTTGGGTGCGGGGTGCAAATAGGGGACCGAGGTCAAGCATACACATACAGCGGAACCTCTGCATGTGAATTTAATTCGTTCTGGAAGCAAGATTTTAAGGCGATATGAATTTTCCCATAGGAAATAATGTAAACACACATTGCACATTTGCACACTTTCTGGACATTTCCATTCATTTCCATTTTTATTTCCATTTGCACATTTGCACACTTTCTGGATATTTTCATTAATTTCCACTTTTTATTTGCATTTAAATTTTTTTGTACAGGTTTTTAGATTTCTTATATATTTTTGGAAATTTTTATATTTTGTTCTACTTTCTTATAGTTCAGCTATTTATTTCTCTTTCTTATTTGTTGTTTTTAAAAAATGTTAAGGTCACGAGCGGTCGTATAAGCATTTCACTGCATATCGTACTGTGTATGACTGTGTATGTGACAAATAAAAAATTAGAATTTTACCAATATTACCAAAAAAAAAAAACAGTAAAAATAAAAACACGCAGCTTTTGAACGCATGCCGAAGGCAATGTTGGTATCGTGGGTTGACTCTTTTGAAACAGCTTTTGTTGACTGGAAAAAAAAAAACCATAAAATTCGTAAACTCGCTTTGCTTGGCTTTCAACTGACGCAAACAAGTTTTGAACGACTTCCGGATGTACACACAACTTGGTCTGCATTTGGTTCAGATTCGCTCATATGGCGAAAACGTTCTGTATTCCGATGCAAATTTCTTGCAAAATTTCGGGTGAAAATGACGGGAGGGCATTCTTGTGCCGAGGTTCCACTGGATTTTTTGACGTTGGAAAATTCCTCACACAAAATGTCTGCCATTCTTCCTCCGTTTCTCCGGGACACATGATAATGCCGGTCATAGAATTCGGTCATGGTTGCTGTATGAATGCCAATAGCAGCGTCCAAGTGTTTCAAAACTTGCGGAACTGGAATGCTCCTGCGAGTACGTCCAAATCTGTTCAACATTCATGTTGAGAGTCACTTTGTGCAACTGAGTCAACTATGGCAATATTTAGAGCTGGATGTCGTCGCTGTGAGATGAATAACAAGCGCGCAAACTAAATGAACTCTGTCTCTAGGACACTGCGGACTTTAATCAGCAGACGGGACAGAAATAAAGTGGATTAATCAAAAGAGCAGCGCCAGCTCCGCGTAGCTGTAGTGGCACTAGAAACCGGACAGCGCATGCTAAAAACCCCGAGATTGGATTGCTGAACTGCTTAGTGGAGTTTTTTAACCTTGCGAGTGGAACAAAACAGGCCAGGGTGTAATAGCTGATCTCCAAAACCGTAGTGCGAGGCTGGCCTCGCTCGCTGATTGTGGATCGCTCAGCCGGCCACGCTCTCAGACGGAGCGTGCCCGAACACCGCGAGGAGCGCTAATAGAAATCATGACATTTCATGAATTACTCCAATAATGGATGCAGAGAGGATGAAAGCGGTTTTACGCCTCCAACCTTAGTCTAAGGATGACCGATGCCGGCCGTCAAAATTGGGCACGGTTCTCGGTGTGGTCGGACGAATTAACCTGAAATTAATGTCATCGTTTTATCTATACAAACACATGCAGAGCACAACTGCTGCGCCTAATGGATTAGCCGTGATCAGAGTCGCTCAAAGACCTCATATGACAAAGGACTAAATGTACTGAGGAGCATAGGAGGAGGCTCAAAAAAATTAATCAATAAAAAATCCAGTCAGTATTGTTGTTAAGCTATTTCTTAACTAATGGTCATTTATTATGGATTTTTTTTTTTTTACAATGAAACTTAAGAAGAAATTATTTTAAACAAACTACAGCTAGCCTATAAAGCAGAACTGATCAATGGCAGCACTAGACAAGAGACAAAAAAAAAAAGAAAATCTAATAAGCATCTGTTTTTTGATGATTTTCTTCTTGTTCTACATGTTTTTTTTCTTATTCTTATTCTTAACATAATCTTTCTTTGCCCCCCCCCCCCCCTTTTTCTGAAGCGCAAACCTACCGAACCTCCCTCTGTGTGAATCGGATCTTGAAAACAAGTTTTTTCATTTAAGGTGGTTTTGATCATTAGGAAAGCTGTAATTATTTCAGCATTAATCACCCCCACCTCACGGTTCATGTTTGTGGTAGGGATGTGGGCAAACAGCAGGAGAGCCTGTCATGATCGCCATCAAACAATTACGAGGCAGGAGAGAGAAACTCCAGCGTCGCACCCATCTGCAGCACATATTAATTTTTCACAGCGTGCACTGCTGCTGTAAACCTAATGCCATAGAATTTGGCACAGGAGCTAGATATTAGCCAAATGTCAAATAAGGTGGGACGGAAAAAGGTGGAAAGGTCAGTGTGTGTGTGGGTGTGGATGTGTGTGTCTGTGGACATGCTCTGAAACATCAAGCCGTGGAATAACACTAATAGATGAAAGGACAGAACAACAGGTGTTTGCGTGGTTGTGGTTGTGTGTGTGTGTGTGTGTGTGTGTGTGTGTGTGTGTGTGTAAGGGGGTGGGGAGACAGGTGGTTTGAGGTACCTGACTGGATTGCTGGTGAGAGAGACTCTGAGGGAATCCAGGCAGGCAAACAGCCTCTCATCAGTTGCTCCAATTTTCAGTTCGCTGAGAAACTCCTGAGGAGAGATCTGATGACTGCTCTTCAGACTGCCCTGAAAGACAGAGAGAGAGAGAGAGAGAGAGTTATAAATGGAGATTTAAGATTAGTCCATAGGTTTGTGCTTTAGCCATCTTCCAGTCCTGCATCTTTATCATATAACATTAACGTTCACATAGAACTTTCCAATCACCCGACTTCCAACCATGAGTTCCCGGCTTAATTTGCGCAACCTGTGACACTCTGACCCCCGGCATTTCCGGTACTGTCCTCATTTCACATACTGTGGGTTTTGGTTTGTTTGTTTTTTTGTTATCCCAAACAGTATGTTGTGTAGTTACACCATTAATCATCAAACCGGTCCAGACAGAGTTTAGCAGAAACAGAGCAAGTAGGAAGAGAGAAAGATGAGGTGGTCCGGCAACCTATACTGTACCAAGGAGCAACAGGGCACGAAGCAAGGGACACCTTGGATAGCACCAATTGCGATTTTCCCAATATATAATTCACAACATACAGAATAATTCTATAATCATTGGTTTTATTTAACTCAACATAAACAATAAAATCCGATTCAGAATCAGATATACATGAGACTGATCAGCTGGTCACCAAAATTTGGAGATCAGCTCTTACACCCTGGCCTGTTTTGTTCCACTCATCATGTTAAAAAAAAGACTCCACTAAGTAGTTCAGCAATCCAATCTCAGAGCTTTTAGCATACGCAGTCCGAATTAAGCATCTTTAGCATACAGCTAGTCCCATAAATACAAACATTCGAGACGCGAACAAAGCGCTCCAAGTGCAAAGCGTACATCTCTCATGTGCGGAAGTTAGATCACAAGTCAGGTGTAAAAGCAGCGGAGATGAAGCTGGTACTGCTGGGAAGCGCCAAGCAATAACGATGGAGAAAAAAGTTTTTAAAAAAATAATTAATAAGAGAATGAAGTAAGAGCTACCAGAGCACTTAAAGGAAACTTGTTGGGTGATGGAGAGGGGGGTGGGAGGACAGATTGTCTTGATTTTTCTGTTAACCAATGTAAGTGAATAGACGATGAGGAAAAAAAAACCGGTAAGTTAAAGTGCAGACTAAAGGAACAAATAAATCTTAATTTGGCTATATACAGTTCAAGACTCATTTTATGGCTCTGAGATGGTCTTAACAACAAAACATAAGGCAGAGGCATGTCAAACACAACTTCCTAATATCCCTCAAATAGATACATTGAAGTCCAAATAATTAGGTAAAAGATGTCCAACTTTACACCTGCTTTAAGATCCAGGACTCTATTACAGCTGATCTGTCTCAATCAAACACCCAAATTAGCAAAAGCATGCCCGTATTCGGTCACTGGAGTGCAAACTGGGAGAAAAGGGAAGGCGCAGGATGAGTGACGGCTACAACAGAGAGCTCTGGGCAGGGGGACATTCAGCCATGCTTTACAACAACCTGCTGTGCCTGAGCCAAAGGCAAGGAACCAACTGGTCTACGAGGCAAGAGTGAGTTCTGGGTATGTGCCAAAACGGTACACAGACCACATGGGAACAGGCATTCAAGTCACTGTCACTGGCAAGGCGGACAATTGCCATTAAAGAAGCCCGTGCCCCAGTCCAAGGCAGCAGTAGGCCTCTTTGGAACAGAACATGACTAGAAAAGAAAGATGGATCTGGCTAGGCAGCTTCAATTCCCAGTGGTCATCACAGAGACAACACCTAGACCAGACATAGTGCACGTTTTGAAAACATCCAAGCAGACGGTCATGCTGAAGCTTACAAACGTCCTGAGAGGGAAGGACACTGGAGGCCAATGAAAGAAAGGTGGTAGAGGGCTGCAGACAGGGGTGGAGAGGAATAATTTGCAGCTCAGTCCTTCTCTAAGGAACTGCAGGCATCCAAAAGAGGAAGGCCAACAGAACTACTACACAGGCAGCAGTAAAGGTTTGATGATCATGATTATTTGGCACGTGCTACTTAAACAAGGGAACGATGTGTGCCGGTGTCATGCCTTATCGCAGTGGTTCACAACCCTGGTCCTGGAGAGACCCCTGCATCTGTATATTTTATGTTTCCCCTGGTCCATCACATCCAGATCCAGCAGTTAATTAACTTAGAAAACACTAAACTTGACACTAAAGCTGAGAAAACATTTAAAAATGTGTATTTTATCGGTAAATAAATCAACTCGTAAATGGTGAAAATTCCTCATTCATCATCCAATAAACATCAGCTTTTACAGAAAATAGAAACAGCTTCTCTCTTTCACAAATACTTGTGTTTTGCGAGATTATCGCTACTCTTCATTCGAGTTTATGTGCAGTCGGTGCAATACCGCCACCTACTGGACTGGAGTGCAGAGCAGAAGATTGGCACGGAAACAAGATTAGTTTAAACAGCATTTCAATGTTTATCAGTTATTTTTAAAAGTTTTTAATACTTCTAAAACTTTAATAAATATACCTGCATGACATAAATCGGCGCTGCTTAATCAATTCGAAAAAACCACTACGCCCGATAATCGAATCAAATCAACAGTCTACGTACGTTTCACAGCCTCTACTCTCGAGCGCTGCATAATGCAAATGAGTTGTGTTATGAATTTAGAAAGCCTTCATCATTCATTTGAGACCCTGATCCGTCATTGTTAACCTTCTGAAATATCATACAAACTACAAATTGTTTCTGGCTAGAGTAGCACCGCAATGTTTTGTCGAGGTACCAACTAAGGTAATAGGTCCATGTTTAGCCAAACACACATGTAACCACAGTGAGACACGGGGTAAAGCTCTGATCCATTGTTATGGTCTTCACGGACCCTGCACTCTAATGAGGAATGTGATGAGGCGTGATTTGTACAAGCAGATGCATTCTTTTTTTTTTTTACCCCCTTTGCAAAGGATTACTTTATCTATAGGAGCACTAGCCAGGAACAAATTACTTTGTTTTCTGCTTTACAGGAAGAGATTACATTTCCTATTAAAAGCAAAAATGCAAACTTTCAACATGCGTGGAAAGCAGAACGTGAAATTACCATAGAAGCGTTCCATCTCCGGGGCCAAGTTTTTCTACGTCACAAGTTATGCACTCGCTTCTTTTAAGCAGATTTTTTTTTTTTTTAAACTGCGTACATAGAGAAGTGATTCAGATTCTACATAGCGCAATGACCTTATGGGTATTCTTAAAACAGAAAGGAGAATGTGGAGGAGGAGGTGTATTTCTTGAGGGATTTGTGTGAGGAAGGACTATAAATGAATAAAACTCCAATCTCCCCATCTAGCGAGAGAAAAAGGAGAGGGGGGGGAGAAAGAGAGAAGGACACAGAGCTAGAGAGGGAGAAAGTAAGAGAACCCCTTGTGTGAGAGAAAAGCTTTTGCTCCCCCTCACGTCACAGCGGAGAGCGCTTTGACTTACAGATTTAACAGCAAGCCAAAATGTACCATTTTTCCCTTAATGGTGCTTTCACTTATGCAACATTTGGTACATGTGACTTGACCAAAACAACCACCACCAATCCAGGAGAGCCTGAGTGGTCTGACGTGGTTCAAATTGGGGATCAAACCTAACTCTATGAAGTACAATCCATTAAATTTAATAATTAATAAGAGTTGACCAACTGGACTTTGTTACAAAGAACGTTGTGGCATGATACCTCATTTATATATATGTAGTTCATCAATCACTAAAAACTGAAAATGTCCTAAGTTATTTTTCCTGACCTAATCAGAAAAACATTATTGTTTGCTAGGTTATGCAACAACCTCAGCAGCAACCTCATTTCCCCTCTCATCTATTCCAACCAATCAGCATTCAACATCAGCAGTATACAAGTTTGGCTCTGTGAAAGAAAAATCTAAAGAAATGGGGGTGGTTCAAGACTTTTTTAAACTCTATAATAGAGATGGATATCACCAGGGACTACCCGATATGATTTTAATCGCAATACCTTGGTGCCGATTCGATTTGCATTGCGAGTCTATAAATACCACGGCAACATTTTACAACATCAAATGTAAACATTTAAATAGAACCTGATTTGGTCTTCTGCTGTTTCAAGCTCTTCTCACTCAATGACGAGATGCTCTTCTGTTCATTACGGTTAATAAAGGGTGCTTATTTAAGTTATTATAAACATCCTTAAACCAGGTCACATCTGGTAGCAAACCTTTCAATTAAATCCTGTAAATCCCATGTTTTCTCCAATCTGATAAACGAAGCTCTTGAAATGTATCTGCGTTTCAGACATTAAAGTCAACTCAAACTGCCTGCACAGACAGAGAAGTCAGTCGACACGTGCGCACACAGAGCACTTTGGTATTTCTGACGAACAAATGAAAGAGATTTATCAACGTCTCCTTTGGCCAATTTGTGTTTTTGCGTGCTTTAGTTTGTTTTGGTTAATTATGCGCAGTGTGAAACCAAATCAAACCCAAACCAAACGATAAAAAAAAAAAAAAAAAGGAGTATCAGTTTTGCTCTGACTGGGCTTCAGAACACTGATTAATTGGTGTGAAAGCGCCCCAGGAGCGAACATTATTTAGGACACTAAAACTATTATTTCTCTGAGCATTGGCTCTTAGAAAAATATGCCTTTTGTCGCTAATTGTTTATTCTTGCCTTGAGCTCTCTTCCAGTTTTTATTTTTACCTGCGAATGTCCTCAATTTAATGCGAGAGCAAGTAAAAGATGAACGCATTCATCCGTTCTAAGCAGGGCATTTCACCACAGGACTGGTCAGCTCCATCCTTTTGCATAATGCACATGGCCCTGTGAGCTGTTCCCTCCGCCACCTACGCCATGGGAGACTGAGGTCTTAATCACTAGGTACATGAGGTGCAGCTGCTCCCAACAAAATAATAACTCTCCCTTTGAATCTTTCTTTTTTTCCCTGGCTCTCTCTTGCATTTCTCTCTCTCCTTCTCTCTCTCAGTCGCTCCTTCTCTCTACCATTTCTCCTGTCATCTCCTCCCTTTTTAGCAAACACAGAGCCCTTTTGTCACCATAGTGACTGCTTTTGTGACAACAGGGAAGCAAACATTTGTGTTTTTCTTTTTGCGCCACCTTTTCTTCCTCTGTTCCTGTGTTTATTTTTCCCTCTAGCGGATGATAGTAGGTGATCTCAGTATGTTGGAGGATAAGCCCACAAAAAAAAAAGAAAAGAAAGAAGAAAAATGACAAGGCATGTTTAAACATTGCTGAAATTGACTTTCTAATTTCACACTATGTTTAGAAATCAAAGCATAAAGTTTGAGTTCACATTACTTCTGAAAAAAAACCTTTTCCATTGCCATTACCCTTAGATAGAACAAAATCTAGTCGAATTCGTGTATAAGCATCAGTGGTGGAGGAAGGCAAGATCAGAAACTCGAGTCGTAGGTGTTGACCTGTCAATGCTTTTAAAAAAAATATATATCATATGTTCCTGGAGTTACATCACTGACATCTTGACTGTGGCTGAAACACTGGATGAAAAATGCTCACCAGCTCTTTGGAGGTGGCTTCAGTGCTCACCAACCAGACACACACACACACACACCTCCATTTTGGACACCGACTAATTCCCAAATCTGTCCTAAATTCCGTAGTAATACCATAGTAGTGATTTTTTTTTTTCTTGGAAGCCCGTCCTACTGTCTTCATGCTGCTTTGTCTTCATGTCTTTGGGGAAAGAATGATGCAGAGTATGTGTAAATATGTATTTAGGGAGAGATCAAGATGTGCTACTGTGTTTGTTTTTGTACAGATGGTACAGGTTCCTTGTGAAAAGCTTCATACCCTCACCGTCACTCCGTTTTGGTCCAAACACTGTGATTCACTAGATTAACACACCCGTGCCTTCTCAAACATATGCAGTCATCTTAAATATCCGAGACAACCTGATCCGCACACCATTTTTAACAAGCGACGCTGCCGTGAAGCAGTCTGGCAGAAATCAAGAGGAAATTCTGATCCCCAATGAGCGAGCCTGAGGAGACAGCTGCAAAAGGAACACTCTCAGAGACCCCAGTGCGTGACACCAGCTAGTGATTATACAGTACTCAAAGTGGATGGCACCGGAACCATCATGCTTCATCATTAACTCAGTTCAATTCATTCTTAAATCATTTCATTATAAGAATAAAAATGATGGAAACGGTTTTATTTCGTTTGACTAGATCAGTAAAGAACATCGGAAGCCATGAAGAAATGGACAGTGGAGAGATTTTATACAGCTGGAAGAATAAGAACTGACATGTTTCTTTTAAATCTTCAGAACAACGCTAACCAAGCCAACTAGTTCCCACAGAAAGTCTGACTGATCGACCCTGTTTCCGCAGAACCTTTGACCGATCCACCCAGTTTCTACAGCAGGAGAACTGTTCCAACAAGTTCCTACGGTACGTTTGACAGATCAAACTACTTCACACAGAACGTCTGACCAATACAGTACATCCAAGTTCCTGCAGAATGATTGGCGTATCCAACCAGTTCCCAAGGAAACTTGGACGAATCCAACCAGTCCCCATGAAAAGTTTTCTAACCAATTTCCACCGAATTTCTGACCAAGCCTACTACCTTACCTTAAAAAACAACAGCACCAGCTCCCGCAGAACACCCGGCTAATCCCTTTAGTTAATACAGAAATCTTGACCAATCTCAATCTCACCAGCTCTCTCAGAAAGTCCGAACAATCCTATTAAATTAAATTAATAGTGCAACAAACTACACATTAATCTGTTTGCTGGTGATCTATTTTTCCAGGTCGAAGACTGTAAAATGAGCTAAGCTACAAATATGTGATTATATTTTGGGACAACAGAAAATATTCAAGCAAGAAATAGCTGTGCAATAAAGGCTCTAGTACAGCTTCAACACCTGAGACGATTTAGAATAAATCAGAATTATGATCAACACTATGGCAAAAAGAAAAAAAAAATAGTTTTCTCCTAACATTCTGGAAAGAACACCTTCGGTTGATTAAATAGCCAAATCAGAAAATCTACTGTGTCATCTATAGAAAGCATCTAGAAACAGATAAAAGATAAAAGCCTAAACCCTTTTGTATACACAACCAATTTTAGGCTTGAAATGATAAAAAAAACATTCGAGTAGTAGACTGTCTTAAGAATATCTGGCATGTTGAAAAGACTAAAAAGATAAAAGGAATTACAACTGGCAAACCTATGCAGAAAAAAAAAAAAGTGTCACTACAAATGGTAGATTTTTATTCATCTGCACGTTGTCCACCATGCTGCTCTCTGTCTCTCTCGCTCCTGCATGAGGGTATAAACGCAGCACTCGCTCAGGGTCTGGTTGCACACCACAATATCATACAGAGAGGTCATGCTCCATTGTGGGCTAAATTATAAAAACCAGGCAACATGGGGCCAAATCTATATTACTGGCATCTAACATAATAGACACCCTCTTCGCTCTGGTTCAACACTGCATGTCAAACAAGAAATCTGATCTTTAGATCCAATCAGATCTTTACAAACACGCTGCTCGCGCTGCACCAAAGGAGCAACAGGAGGGCCTGGTGTTCGGCAGACGCACACAGGGCAGAAACTCGGATAAGCTCGCAGTGGTTTGTGTCAGGAATCAAAGGTACTGGGGTAAACAACCCGCGGCATGCCCTGGGTTACAGGCTGAGCTGTCTGGTTGAGCTAAGCCCTCGCAACCAGACAACAGGCCAATTAGCCCGACTCTGAATTGGTTATGATATTAATAAAGCTTGAAGCAGGGCTCCTCAGGTAACTCTTGCATTATCCTGATAATGACTTTGAGGTTTTGCTTTGAAGATCACATTACCATAAGGTAGGTTGAGTGTTTTGATAACTGAGATGAGAATTATGGACGAACGTTTACAGTAAAAACAGGCCCTTTTCTTTAATAGGCATTGAACAAACCCGTGATGGGTGACTGAGTTTAATGCATTGTCTTTATTACGTGCAGAAGCTGGGATTCGGGTTGCTACAGTCGTCCCCGCCCGTTAGAACAAAGCGCATGTAAATGCCTGTCCCATCTGAAGTGATGTATAATTCATAGAAGGAAAGAGAGTGACCCCTACTGTCCAATCACAACTATAATATATAAAAACCTATGCAGCTCGTGGATCAGGCCAGGAAAGTGATGGGAAGTCTTCTGGGATCTGACCCCAACAGCAGGACGTATCACCGGGCTGTACACAGGACTTACATCAGCACCCTACTTGGCAGCAGAGTCGTATTTCATAAAGATGATGAAGCAGCAAAGGTTAAGTGGGATTTTTTTCTTCTTCTTTTGTTGGTATAAATGACAGAATCTCTCTCTCTCTCTCTTTCGTGCTCTGTAATGCTGCCTATAATTACATGCAAGCAGAAAATAGCAGCTAGTAAGCAAATGTCAGACATGCTTAGGGAATTGATCAGCCATTTAAAGGACAGGTCACTGATGCCTCCAAAATGTCAGCTCCGCTCCTGCCCAATCAGAGACCGGTGCGAAAGAGGGCAAAAACATCAAACGTCCAATCAACCGGTTCTGCTTCCTTTGGTCATGATAATTAACGGGCCGTAAGACCGGAATGTCACAGCGTTGGGCTTTTATAGCCAAACATATCCGGGCCGGCGATGATGTCCTATGATGTTGGCGTCGATACGTCATTGTGTAAATGTCATGATTAAGCAGCCTCGAGGACCATAACCCTTCACGGTGAAAGGGGTTTTCTGCACACATAGCTTAATCAATCAAACAGGGTATGTTAAAAGTGTGCAGGTTAAATCTTAAGTGTAAATCTTGGAAAAAGTGTTCATCTTCACAAGATCACAAGTTCCAATCCTGACACACACACACACACACACACACACATAGCCGTGCTCTGGAGTCAAGAGAGCAAAATTGGCTGTGCTCTCTGGGTGGAAAGGGCAGCATACTCTTTCTCCACCCTGTCAATCAGAGCAACACCAAGCCAATCATGGATGTCTGTGAGCTCTTGCATGCAGAATTGGGCAGAGACAGCTTCTCACAAAGGTGTTACGCTGCCCTAAGGCACTGCATGAGCAGAACGATGTTGGTTGTGTGCATTTCAGGGCCAAGCACATGTTTGCCCACCTCATCCTGGTTGTGTGATAGAGCACAGAGACAGGGAAGGAGTAGGTTGGCATCAAGAAAAAACAAATTACAGGAGGACTTTTAATGTGGGCATTGCCAGTGGTAGAGCTTTTTAGCAAATCCTTTAGTGAATTTTCTAGTGACAAACTAGTCTAGTGCCTTTTTAAGGAGACATTAGTAGTTATAGTGCACTTGATTTTGCACCTCAGATCGTAGAGTAAGTCTTGGTTATACTTGTCGAGAGAGCAGATTCGGTCGACTCACCACCAGTGGGTAAAGTCTGACAGAGTTGCGTTGACACGCATTGTTTCCCAACAATCGTCATTGTTTGTTGCATACGAAAACAAAACAAAAAGGTTCCCACTCACAACCATTTCCCACATGTCTATTTCTACCACAGCCTTCCTGATTCATTAATCACCACAGCATTCTTAATCGATTTTTTATCAACTATTTGTACTTTGTAAATATGCATAAATATGACAAGTCAAACCTGGACTTTTGATCTTGTAGAATAACAGAACACACTTATGAGGGACTAAAAACTCCCTTTATTTCTCTATATAATCCCCTGCTACACTAATGCACCTATTCCAGTGTTTCACTAGTGCTTGGACACCATTAAAGTAAGTTTTCTCAGTATATCGGAGTCATGATCGGACTGCCGCCATCACGACCGAAGCACTGGCCTCTCAGGAACTCCTTTAATGGCCCAATCATGTGAAAATGATTTTGGGCGATGTCAGGACTGTACGGTGGATGCGGCAGTAACTCTCAGTTAGGGCTGCAACTAACGGTTATTTTGATAATCTATTAGTTGGGCGATTATTTTTTCGATTAATCGATTAATCGGATAAAAGCTAAACGCTTCTTTAATTTGATGTTTTGC
>JAQMYL010000007.1:3574932-3587341 GCA_030014365.1 Clarias pachynema | reverse complement strand
ACACTCAAATTTTTATAAAGATTCTGGTACATGAAGTAGCTAGGACTGATTCCAGAGAGGACTTGCTTTAAGCATCACTGCTACTGTAGCTTCTGACTTCAGATTTCCCTTAAACTTTATGCTGATGATCTTAATTTGCATAAATGTTAACTAATGTTCTCAAAAGTAATATCGAAACACAATTTTTGAAAAACTTTGATACTGGTTTTAAGCATTTAACTTAAGAAAACATTAATGCTCGATAAAAGCACTTCCACTTTTCGTTGCAGTAGAAGCTTTACGTGTGGTTTTGGGAGAGATTTTCATTCTTCCTGGCTGATTTGCCTCCAGGACCTTCAAGTTGGTTTGATGTTCAGAACTAGTGCCATAGACACTCAATGGGACCTTTATGTTTTTAACTGCTCTGGCTTCTATTCAGCTCAAAGGTGAAAAGTGGAACTTCATCCTATGGAGACCAATGTATTTATTCCCATTGGTACAACCATGGTAGGACTTTCAGTCAACATTCACATACTACGGGCAACTTGGAAACCCCAATGAGACTAATCTGCATGTTTTTGGACTGTGGGAGAAAACCAGAGAACCCAAAGGAAACCCAGCAACCATGGGGAGAACATGCATATGGACCCGACGCGGGAATCGACCCAGGACCTGGAGGTGCAAGGTGACAGTGCTAAACCACTAAGCCACCATGCCGTCATATCCATATATATAAAAATAAGTCCCGCCCCCCCAAAGCTTCTCTTATAATATCCCGAACTATGTCGTTCCATCCAGTCTTCTTTCATTTTGACAAGAACCCCAGGGTCGGAGAATGAAAAGTGTTTCTGCAACCACCAGTGATGGCGTTAATTGAGAGATGGTTTGCGTTAAGATTTGCACCACAGCGCTTTGAAACTTGCTGACACACACTTTTATTATGGAGATCACTACACTAAGATGAAGTTCAAATCTATCCATTAAATGATTTATAAATTACAACTAAAAAAAAAAAAAAAAAAAACACACCTTATTTGTATAATAGTTCAACATACAGGGCCTTGAGAAACAACTTCAGACTAATTAAATTTAATTATTTTAATTAATGGCATATTTTTTTCCAGATTAATTAGAGGAAAAAAATATGGAATTAACTAATTTTAAAAACACACACACAAAATTAGTTTTTTATTGCTCCTCCTTGGGCTTTTATAAAGACCTGAATTCTTTGAGGCATGGACTTTACTAATGAAAAATTTATGAGTCTTCCAAGGAAGACATGCGCTGCGTGCCGACTGAATGTTCTCTTCTAAAAATGAAATAGCTAGTGCACATCTATGCTTCCTAATAAAGGTTTATTCATGGGAATAAATTCACATGAACGTTTTAGGAAGAGTAGCGGATAGAGAGAGAAAAAAAAAAGCATGATTATGACGGATGACGCCGAAGCGAGACGACGAATGGTGATGCAATGAAATAGCTAGTGCACATCGACTATACAAGCCAGTTCTCTACCAGACTACGTTCATTAGTTATACATGGAGTGTGAAATGTAGCACTCGTATCCTGTACTACTCGTTACTGAGGAGAATAAGTGCAGCGAGGTGGCTAATCAGAGGCGGGTCGTCGTGAAACCTCTTTTGGACGCACATTCGGCTGTAGTCTACCACAAGAAAATACAGTGTGCCACAGATAAAGCGTGGTGTTATTGGGTATTGCTATGCAGGCACATTACTTTTTTAAATTAAAATAAAATGCATAAGAAAGTTAAACAACAACTTGTGTACATCTACGCTTTCATAAAAAGGTATTGCGCAAGTTTGGTCAAATTCCCATGAACGCTTTAGGACTTGCAGTTAGCAGATTTAACCCTCCTGTTTTTGTATAAATTTACTTTAGAAATTGTCTCTTTCTTTTAAGAAAAAAAAAAATAGAAAATGAAATAGCTAGTTCACATATATTCTGGCTTTTGTGAAAGGAGGCTTTGCAGATAAAGGAAGAGTTTTATGTGTCGCCTACAGTCGCCCTCGCAGGCAGGTGACACAAAAACAATATTCTCCATCAAACTAGTTTGAACTTTCTTGAATAGTGCGTTGACTGGTGAATACCTTTTTCTTTTTTTATTGACCCCCGGATTGTTTGTTGTCATTGCGTTAATACACTTATTCTGGAAAAAAAAAAATCTTTAGCCCTCTTCACTCTGGCAAGATGCACCACCACCAAACCTATTTTCTATTGATAGAAATTCCAGTGTACACATGTGCATTGACTCTCATCCCCCCTGGACCTTTTCCTGACGTGCAGCTCCATATCATACACGAGTAAGGAAATTTGATTGTTCTCTTCAGACAGTCACATTAGAATTGCACCAGACAGACAGGAGTTCCACCGCCGTCTCCTCGGTCAATACGGAATTGTGACTTTGATCCAATCATCCACACTCGATGATTCTCCCTCTTTACTCCACTGTAACCTTGTTTTCTTCTGTTTAGGTGTTAGATCTGGTTTTCACATTCCATTTTACAAAGCGTTAGACACACATCTTTTGACACACACCCTGTTGGAGTTCCTTTCTGACGGATTTTTTAAAATTTATTATTATTTCAATTGGCAAGTCTTTTGTTAGAGCCATGTTTCCTTTCGAATTATCCGAGTCCAACGACTTAAGGTTTGTAAGTATTATCTCTCAACTGCAGACTCATTCGCATGTTTAGATTTTTCCTGATAAGTATTATGGTGATTTCATACCTTTCATAACTTAATTTGCACAGGTTGTTCCCTACTTACAAACAAGTTCCGTTCTAGGAGCATGTCCATAAGTCGGATTTGTTCTCAAGTCCGACAAAGTAAGTCCTGTTCGCCTTTGACACGAATATAAAATGTAAAGTATACCAAGCCACTTAACTTAATCTCTGTCCCCTTTCCCAACAATGTCATTATGTGGCCAAAAACCATAATCCCAAGGAAATTAATTCTCACAAATGTCAAATGTAACAGTGTTGTCTCATTTTATACATTCACTTACACACTGAGACTATTGCATATAATTGTTAATATTGGTATCTGGGGCACTACACTGTATTTGTTTTTGTACAATACACGTGAGCTATTTCTGTGATTAAACCGGAAGTAGAACATGCTGTACATTAGTATCTGCGGAAATTCGTAACTTAGTAATGTTCGTATGTCGGGGACTACCTGTAGCCAGAATGTTTAGCTTGTAATAGAGCGATTATGCAATTCAATCGATCATTTGTTGGTCGATTCAATTAACTGAACTAATAGATCAGATTTGACCGACACATATTGTAATAAGTAATTTCTCTTTGCTTTATTTTTTCCACTACAAACAAATTATTTTAAAAAAAAATGTATGGTCTAAAACTGACACAGCTTTTACAGAAAATAGAAAATCGTTGAAATTTTCTGCAAATACTACAGTAGTGTTTTGTAAGACTATCGTGTGTTCATGTTTTGAGTTTAGGAGGCGGTTGGTGCCATACCACCATCTACTGGACTGGAGTGTGGAACAGAAGATTAGCGGAACAGACATTTACACAATCGACAACACAAGTTACACAGCATTTCAATTTCAAGTTTATTAGACACTCAGTATTTTTTTTTATACTTTGAAAATCAATCTACCCATGATTCATAGCCCTATTTTGTATCATATGAGTGATTAATTTATTTGCTACAAAGTAAAAAATAATCAGACAGAACATCCTTTATGTGCGGGGATTGTATTATTTTGACTAGGGGTTGTAGCCGTCCTCGGATAAAGTCCTCGATTATACAGAATCCTTTAAATGGTTGCCCGGTGTTACACTTACTCTGCTCTCAGTTACTGCACTTCTTCAGAGTTACTGTTGGCCTTGCTGTGGCTTCCTTCACCGTTATGTTTATGAGGAACAGCCTTGTCTGTGATACAACGCCCACTTCCTCACTTTCGATCCATCTGTCCTTACCGGTGTATCCAACCTCATAAACATAAATTTGCACTCCATTCAAATAGAAGTTGTGACATTCTATTTTAGATATCCTTCCGCCCCTGTCCTTCAAACTGATCATCTCTTTTATGACACTTAAATTCGTGTGGTTCTGTCTAGAAAACTGGAGCAGATTTAATATCTCAGACTAAATGGGTCATCATTAAGACAATACCTACATTCAGCGGGCGCTTCCGGACCCCTTGGGAAGGTGAATACTTATTTAAGCAGCACTGTAGGGACAACCCACTCAGGAGACTAAATGCACTCTTTCACACTTTCAGCGAGATTAAACCGACGGGCGAGCGCAGAGCATGTTTAATCTCAAGGTCAGTCAGAAACGCATGCTTCATGTTAGAACGTCTTTATTAACGGTCAACCAATGCAGAGTTAGTGGGAGAAAGAGCTCGGGGAGTTACTGGACAAATGTCCGCTGGTGGATTTGGATTACCACGGAAAAAAGAAAAGGTATTAGGAAAAACACTCCTTAATTAAAAATGAGTTAATTACCTATTCATGCATTTACACCACAAACTTCTTAAAAGCTTTATATTAAAAACAGACGAAGCAACGAGAGAGACGAATAAAACAGCTCTTACCACGTCATCGGTAAGTGTTCTGATGTTTAAGGGCTACAAACAGAGAGAAACAATGTGATTAGGACATTAAAAATAAAAAAATTATAAAAAAGAACCACAGTTGTATAAGAGTAGGCTGAACACAATATGATCTTCCAAGCAGGAATGATTTAATGTAGAACAAGTTGTTTACAATTTACAGGATTAGCGCGTCATTCACAAACGCTGTAGCCTGAGGAAGTACACGAAACCACCAGACAATTCTCAGACACCAGCAGTACATTAAGTCGTGATTCCTCACTGGACTGAGAGGAGGAGGAGGAGGATGATGATGATGATGATGGAGTGCATGTGTGCACTGACAGAAACCGACTCCAAACTGATGTCCCACTACAGCACACTGAGGCTGCATCCTCCCTGCTCGGATTCTGCAAGTCAGGTTTGTTGACTATATTTAGTCAGATCCGGACAGAGACAAAGAAGATCTGATGTATGTTTGGTCTTGTTTCTTTGTCTCTTTTTATTGCTTTTGGAAATATTGTAATTGCAAAGGTAAAGTTTAATGATATTCACTCAATTACGAGACAATGAGAGCCTGAGAGAAAGAAGGACAGAGACAGAGACCAAAAGGGAAAGACAGAGACGGGAGAAAGGATAGACAGATTACAAAGAAGGAGATTTAAAAAAAAAAAAAAAAAAAAAAACATTAGAGAAAAGAGAAAGAGATAGACAGACAGCATGAGAGAGAGAGACAGTTAAATATTGTGACAGAGAGAGAGAACGACAGAGAAACTAAGAGGGACAATGAAAGACGGACAGAGAGAGAGATTGAGAGAGACAGACAGAGAGAGGTGCAGACAAAGACATACAGAGAGAGAGAGTGTGTGTGTGTGTGTGTAAAAGAGAAAGAAAGAGAAAAGGAAACAGCAAGAGAGAAAAAAATAACATGGGAAAGAAAAAAAATATCTTTCTACTCAGACAGAGAGACAGACAGGGAGAGACGTGGAGAAACAGAAATAAGAAGAGAGAGAGAGAGAGAGAGAGAGAGAGAGAGAGAGAGAGAAATTCTCTGATTCTTTATTTAGGAAGTGATACAAAGAGAGACAGGGAGAAAGAGATGGAGAAAAAGAACGATGGAAAGAAACAAAGACTCACTCTCTCTCTACTTAGAGAAACAGACACAAAGAGAGAGAGACAAAAAACAAAAGAAAAAATGTGGGGGAGAGAGAGGAGTGCAAAATGGAATGAGAGAGATAGACAGACTGAAACAGATTTTTTGAAAAACGTTAGTGAGAAAAACAAGTGAGAGAGAGAGAGAGAGAGAGAAAGAGAGAGAGAGAGACGGAAGGACAAACAGATCAAAATAAAAGACAGGCAGAGAGACAGCAAGAGAGAGAAAGAGAGAACTAGAAAGAGAGAGAGAAAGCAAGAGAAACATAATGAAAGACAGACAGACAGCAATGGAAGAAGTGATAGAGAGAGAGACAGACAGACAGACAGACAGACAGAAGGAGATGCAGAGATAGAGAGAAACATCAAATAGAGAGAGAGAGAGAGACAGACAGGGCAAACTAGAATGAGAGAGAGAGAGACAGATTAACAGACAGCAAAGGAAAGGCAGAGAGAAAGACAGACAGATGGACAGAGAGAGAGAGAGAGAGAGATAGCTATTTTATTAAAGCTGTAGAGCTTTTTTTTATTATTTATTTTAATTTGAGATTTTATTCAGACCGTCCCCGGTGTAAAGGTTCCTCTTGAACTCTGGTCCATTGTTGATGCGTCTCGCTGCGGTTTGAGTTTCTGTGTTTCAATGAAACCTCGGTCTGAGTGAGAGACAGACGACTGAACTCCAAACCATAAACCTATTCACTCTCACAAGAGGAGCTTGAAAACATCACCATCGTCATCACACACACACACACACACACACACACACACACTCAAAACAACAGACGTGTCCTTCTGCCTCCACACTGGGTACTTTCATGGACATCTGATGCTTCATATTCGACAGTCTCTCTGTGTGTGTGTGTGTGTGTGTGTGTGTGTGTGTGTGTGTGTGTGTGTGTGTGTGTGTATATGAATATTGACTGAGCTACATCAATGCTGCACACGCGGCTTCATGCACGCACACGTCGATCGATAGCGGAGACCACGATTGGCATAAACGCACAAATGTCCGCCTGTCTAATAAAGTGTGTGGGATTAATATTTGCATTCTGTTTAGTGAGACACAGACGGACGGTGGGGGGTGGGGGGGGGGGGATTGTCTGGTAAAACCTCTCGAACCTATTGACCTGTGCTCTTCTTAACAACACCAATTAACACACGTGTAGTCTTTAAGTCTTGAGCCCCGGGCCTTACTCCAGTGATCCTCATCCTTCTATACGGTCCAGAGTCAGGATTAAAAAAAAAAATTTTAAATCTATAAAATACGAGAGAGAGAGAGAGCGAGAGAGAGAGAGAGAGAGAGAGACTTTCTCAGACAAAAACCAAACACAAGATCAAATTTCTGCAAATTAACAAAAGATAAGGAATTAAAACCCGTCTTGGGTACAGATTTCACAGTAAGCCGTGTGGCAGAAGGTCAGAGCCTGAGGAACAGAGACAGATAGACAGACAGACAGACAGACAGACAGACAGAGAGACACGTACACCGACCGTCCTACACACTCTCTGAACATCCAGGCTGCACCAACACGCTCAAACACACTCACCTGTCGGCTATTTATTACCGTCTGCTTGTTATGTTTTCTGTTTAGTACAGAGACAGTGTGTGTGTGTGTGTGTGTGTGTGTGTGTGTGTGTGTGTGTATATAAAGTTATCTTAAAGTACCTGCCGCTTTAGCAACAATGTGGCTTATACTATTCAGGACAATCAATCACTTTAGAAATGAAATTGAATTGTTAGAGACGGAGAGCGAGAAAGAGAGAGAGAGAGAGAGAGAGAGAGAGAGAGAGAGAGAGAGAGGAGATGATTCTCTCTCACTTCCATTTTTATTCAGACAGAAAGACAGAAAGAGAGAAGGGCAAAAAGAGAGAGAGAGAGGGAGAGACAGGGAGAAAGAAAAGAAAAACAAATTCTCTCTATTCAGACTGAAAGAAACAGGTCTAAAGAGAGAGAATGAAAGAAAAGATCTCTTTTTATTCATACATAAAAAGCCAGAGAGAGAGAGAGAGAGAGAGAGAGGAGAGAGAGAGATGGGGAAAAATAAAAATAAGGAGAGAGAGAGAGAGACACACTCAGCGAGACAGAGGGAGACTCTCGCTCTCTATTCAGGCAGTTATACATGGCAAAGGGAGACGGGGAGCAATGAACAGATATAAGGAGAAAGACAAAAAAGAATGAAAGAAAGAAAGAATATTTCCTCTAATCAGATGGAGAAACAGAGGAGAGAGAGAGAAATTGACAAAAGGAAAAAAATCTCTACTTTTTTTAGACAGATGAAGAGAAATAAAGAAAGCGATAGAACAAGACTTATTTTATTCACAGAGAGAAAGGAAGAGAAAGATGGGAGGAAACAAAAATAAGATAGAAAGAGTTAAAGAGTTAGAGAGAAAGGGAACCTTTCTAACTCTATTCAGGCATTGATACAGGCAGATGGAGAAACAGGGAAAAACAAACAGAAATAAGAGAGAAAAGAAAGAGGAAGGGAAAAAAATCTCTATTTCAGACAGCGAGACAGGCAGAGAGCAAGAATGCAAAACTGAAGGAGAGGCAGACAGAAAGAAAGAGACAAAAAAAGAAAGAAAGAAAATCAGTCATTTTATTTATAGAGAGAAAGGCGTAAGAAGTTGGGGAGAAACAGAAAGAAGAAGAGATGGACAGAGAGAGAAAAAAAAAAGAGATTCTCTCATTCCTTACTCATGAAGCGACACATGGGGGAAACAAACCGATATACTGTAAGGAAAGAAGGAAAATGAGAGAAAGAAAGAAAAGAAAGAAAAATTCTCTATATTCAGACAGAGAGACAGAAAGAAAGAAAATCTCACTCCCATTTAGACAGATAGAAGCAGAGAGAGTGAGAGAAAGCAACAGAACGAGACAGACATTTGAACGAGACATTTTCTTCTTTTTTTTTTATTCAGAGACACACTGACTAAAAAAAGAGAGAGAGAGAGAGAGAAAACGAGATGGTGATTTCACACACAGTCCTTTTTAAAGGAACCGGACTCGATCCTCTTAAAGCGAACCGACAGTAAAGAGGTTCTGTTCCTTTTGTCTTCACATTGTGAGCTCATCTGAAAGTCTGTTCACACTATAAGTTCCTCTCAAACTCTCAGCCGGAGTTCTTTCTCACACGTGATCTGTCTACCACAAGCCTGGAGGGATGAAATACAACAACAGCAAAAGTCTAAGCGAACCTGGAGCGGTCTTCTCAAGAAATAATAAATAATAAAAACAAAAAAAACCCGCCTCAACATTAAATGGAAAAAAAAAAAAAGTTTAGTAACAAGTTGCACTGCTTTTTTTTCTTTAAAGTTTACTCAACTTTTTAAGAAATTTGCTAAAACTTTTTTTTTATTTTTTTTATTTTTTAGTTTACTCAGTTTGTGTTTGCAAGCAAGTCAGTAAGTGTTCAAGTCAGACACAAAGTGTTTGTTATCCGTCAATAAATTCAGTTTAAGGGTCTGAGCTCGTTCGGACTTTTCATGTACGCACAATAAAATGCTGATTATTTACTCTGAGTTGGTTGTGAGGGCTGAAAAGGACTGGCAGATAGAGAAAGACGAGAGAAACTGAGAGAATAAATTGCTCTCTGTCGCCCTGGACGTTAATGCACATCGACGGTGTAAATCCACGACTGCTGTAAAGACTTTACGTGTCTCCTTCTGCTGTTACTCCAAGCATATCTGGTGGGGTTTTGTTTTTGCTTTAAAAAAAAAAAAAAAAAAAAGGTCAATCAATATAGTAATGTCATGAAATGTTTTGACTTGGTCATCAAACTGAAAAAATAAATTAATTAATTAATTAAATAAAAGCGTAATGCCCCTAATAGACAAACAATAACAATCTGTCAAACCATAAATGTGCAAATTCCATAAATCAAGCCCTTGACAGTCAGTCTGGAGCCTGAACAATGTGCCATCACAAATACGCAACGAACAACAACGTTAAGAATTAAAAAGCCGGCCTGGGAATCGAGTCACAGCCATCGGAGTTTGACATTTTGTCATTTGCTTCAAAAAAAAAAAAAGAAAAAAGAAAGAAAGAAAAAAGAAGAAGAAAAAAGCGCGCACACACAACAACAAATTACCATTTACAAAAAAAGTCCCGTGTCAAAAGACTCGCATTTCTGTGCCACAAGTAAATGAGCATTGTTCATTTGTGACATGAACGTCTGAAACAGGGAAACGTCTGGACTTTGGATTGACGACCAAATTACACCCATCTGTTCCCATTGGCGTGTCATATTTCTGAAATGCTATGATGGAAATATTTAAAATTATAACATAACTTATATAAAGAAGGGGGGGGGAAAAAAGGCTCTGCAGACTCGGTGTCAGCTTCGGAAAAAAAAAAATCCCAGCCGTGGGTTATTTAATATTCGTCCTACACATCCCGTGCAAACATATCAGGCTCGTTCCAGATGGCACGCCTTCTATAAATCAGTCAAATTTCCAATCTACATTTTCCACAAGCTCCCTGAAAAGAAAAAAAAAAAAGAAAAAATGGAGGTAAACACTGGGCTTGTGGGAGGTTCCCGCCGTGTGCCGCCTGCATCGGCCCGACTTCATTAATAAGGTCAAAACAAACTGACACGCCACAGAATAAACATGTGGAGCTGCAGATCAATCAGCGTGCCTGTGTGGCAGAAATGCCCTTCATTAAATCGAAATGGGTCAAAAAAAAAAAAAAAAAAAAAAAAAGGCAAAACAAAACACCTTCAATAATGCTACTACATGCAGCATAGGAAAGATGATTTATTTAGTGAAGAAAACACATTAAAAACTGTGGAAGAACATTCGTGCCACATTCATCATTCTGCGAGTGGATGCCTGCCTTGGTTTATAAGTTTGAACTGTAAGGTTTTTTTTTCCCTCCTATGCAATTGTATTCCTTCATCTCAGCTCAAAGACAACAGCACATATTTAACTTTCTGGAAATATAAATAAATAAATCAATGAATGAATGAATAAATAAATAAAAGCGCGGACAGGTAAATCCCTGTAGCGCTGACGTGAAGGAACAATATTAAACTGAATTACTACTTAAAGCACTACGAACCGGAGTCGAACGTCTAAAACACGCCCCAGGATGTGAACTCATGTCCTCCGGCCCTATAAACACTTTAATCACAGACGGATTTATACAGACGGAAGAAGACTGTTGACTTTTATTACGGGGAAAAATAAATCTCTCATATAATTATGATTTACTGTCTTAACGACATTAACATCTCAGAGTTTCTCAAAAAATATATAGGCGGATTGAATCGGGCGATGTTAGCGCTACAGTCGGCGTCTTCTCAGGCGCGAGGATGGAATCTGTGAGCCAGAACGAGGAGATAAGGATCTTATTTTTATGAGTTAGTAAGTCACAATAACGAGATAAGTCAATTATGAGTTAAATCGTAATTAGGAGGGGACATAATTATGAGACAACGAGTCATAATTAAGAGATTGTTAGTCAAGATTATGAGAAAGCAAGTCATCATTATGAGACAATAAGAATCTTATAATTGTTATTTAGTAAGTGAAATATGGTTTCTGATTATTTTTTTTTTACATATAGTATGTAATTTCTCAGAGGAGAAGCGTAAGGGAATTGGGAAGCAAAGCCGATGTAAATACTGCCTGTGAATGGAGCTTGAAAATATATTATTCCGTCTTGCAACATTATTAAAGAAAAAAAAAGAAAGAAAAGAAACATACATTTTTTGTTTAAAAACTTTTTTCCCACCAAACCACCCAGCTTGCTATTTTGCACACATTTCTCATTACCAAAATTAAAAAAATTTATTTCCTTTAACCTGTTATTAAATATGTTAAATGATTCATTCCTTTTAAGAATAAAATAAACAAAAACGTATTAACTGGTTTTGCACAATATTTCTCTGTAGCTCAGATATCTACTAACACAAAAAGGCAAGTGATGGGCATCATTGGACATTGTCTCTTTAGAGGCCTTGTTTTTGAATAAGGACAGAGAGACTAGCAGTATTTGGCAGGCATATTAAGTCTTTTGTTCTTGTATTTGCTTTGTATTTTAAAAAGTTTAAATACAATAAAAGCTGAGAAAAAAAAGAGCATCTGATTACTAGGAAGGGGAATCACCAGGAACCAACCAATACAATATTATTGTGACACCTAGGTACTGATTCAATTTGTACTATGATTCTGTTAGTATCAATTTTATAAATATCTTGATTCTATATTACATTTTATCAGGATTTAGCAAAGTTATCAAACAATTGGCTCCTACCACATACTGTAGGACACTGTGCCAATGTGTGAATAGTGTAGAGCACACCACCTGTAGGATTATAGAGGCACTGCAAAGTGTAAGTAAGTGTGACGATACATTAATTAACACAGAACAGAACTGCAATGCATCACTGAATTGATTTTTCTCCATATCTACTGGCTACTATTAATTTTTAATGATTAATTGATTGTCACTTCCTCAGATTTAGTCATGGTGTATATGACAGTTAGCACTGACTTAACAGGGACCTTAGGGAAATAAAACAAGAATACACTCCCATTTGTGTGGAATGTATGTGCAGGAAATTTCGCAACCAGTTTTACGTTCATCCTCTAATGCAGTGGTTCTCAAAGTGTAGGGAATACAGACATGACAGGTGGGGCGCAATGAACGGGAGGAAATTAGTGGAAAATAATAGGAAAGTACCTATTCTA
>JAQMYL010000007.1:3550334-3569728 GCA_030014365.1 Clarias pachynema | reverse complement strand
TTGATGTGGGAGCCCCCTAGTGACGGGGAGGAATTGGATACGACTAAATTCTGGGAGAAAATCGGGGAAAAATCCCCCCCAAAAAAAAAAAAGAAGAAGAAAGAACTAGGGCTGAAACGATTCCTCGAGTAACTCGATTAATTCGATTACAAAAAATGATTGAGAAATAAAAAAATCGTCTGCCTCGAAGCTTCTTTTAATTAATTTTAAAAGCTTGCGTTATGTTTTTGCGTTTTGTATTATTTGTTTGGCGTGACACAGCCGCCAGTAAACACCGACAAAGAAGAAGCGCTTACATCACACACAAAGTGGAAGGAGACGCAAACAGTTAGCTGTGTATTGATTTAAGGGAGAGTTCTGTTGAGGGCTGCAAAATGGAAAGGGGCGATAAAAATATCAGCGAGCCAGGAGATGAAGAAACCAGCGAGAGAAAACGACAAATTGTCAGTAAAGACTTTTGTTATGCCTGAGCTGTAAATTTAGAAACTTTTAGTTCTAAAAGTTAAGTTGCCCAACTTAGTGTTTTTGTATAATTATTTATTTTAATGTGTGGCTTAGTATTTTTTTTAATACTTAGACATTTGAAATACCTTTTCTTAGTTTTTGCATCTGAGAAAAGTCTTTAAAATAAGAATGTATGGCACTGTAATGCTCTTAATTCATCTCAGTCAACTTTAAGATATTCCTTGTATTGTGAATAATGACAATGTTTATTTTTATGATAAAATGCTGTATGCATTTAAAAAAAATAAAAGTTGATTTTTCTAAAAAGAAAACCAATTAATCTTTGCTTCTCTTATATATTTTACATTGCTGTTTAATTAAGAAAAAGTACATTTTAAACGATTACTCGATTAATCGATTTAACTTTTGGTAGAATACTCGATTACTGAAATATTCAATAGCTACAGCCCTATTTAGAACTGTAACTAAATCTTTAAAAAATAAATTTTAAAGTTAAATCAAATCAGGATATTTATAAAATCGTGATACTAACAGAATCGTAATATGAAGCAAATCAGCAACCAAGGCATCATGGGAATAAGGTATGGGATGATCCCTGGTGGACTATATGCATGTCATGCAGGAAAGAAGGACAAGTTACATACTGTACAGTTCAATATTCAAAAGTGCCTTAAATTAGTCTTTGAAAAAAATCACAGCTCTTAATTGGCCCTTAAATCAATAAACAGTTGGACTAAATGCATAATGATGAACACTTATGTCCAGCTTTTCTCTGCCGTCAAGGAAAGTAATATTTGCATTTTCAACTCAGGAACAAAAAGCGAAGACTGACTGAAAAAGACAAAATATAAAAAAAATAATAATAATAATAAAAAAGACATGGCAGCTTTCTTTGTTTAGTGCAAATGATCTATTCGAGACTGCCAGTGTAATAAGAAATGTGTGTAAATACACATACAATAGATCAAACTCCAGGTGTTTATCAAAGCTGGGGTGGAGAAAAAAAATAAATAAATAAAAATTCAATTCCAGTCAGTCAGTATCGTGGATGAACAATGTGTCATCACGTTCATGCATGAACGACAGGATCGAGTCGTATCAACGTTTTTTTTTTATGTCTTCCTCTGCGTTTGCTCTATGGAATGAAAAAACAAAACAAAAAAAAAAACAAATCCGTAATCAAATTGAAGGCACGACACAAAGGCAGGAGGGTTCAAAAGGAGGCGGTTGCAAAAGTGCACCGGGGCAGAAGAGTCATATTTTGGAAATTAATCTTCGTGCAACAAAGACGACTCGCTATCGCCAGACAGCTCCCAGCGGTCTAGCTCTCGACTTTCTTTATCTTTCTTTACCAATCTCACTGACGTTTGTCAAAAACTAATCGCACCATCTGCATGCTAATAAATCCGTACAACACTCAAGATAATTATATAAAAGATTTTTTTCACACACAAAAAAAAATAATAAACACGGACATACACAAACCATTTTCTGATTTATATCGCACGTGGTAGACGCAATAGGTGGTTTCTTTCGCTTTCCGTGTAGCCGATACATCTGTTGGAAGCTGTTTGAGCAGTTTTGATATTCCTCCCTATGATTAGGAAATCTGACACAGCTGGACACACAGAGCTGTGTTAATGTGGAGTAAGTCAGCTGGAAAAAATATATATAAAAATCAAACGTGATCGATCTCGGGAGCTGCGGGGAGCATTCTGAGACGCCTCGACCTCTACTTAATGCAAACCTGAAGAAGCAAAACAAGATTAGTCGGTGTGTTTCAGGGTCAGACGGTAGGAGGTGCTCATTAAAAATTATTATTTTTTTATTTTATTTTTAAAAGTGTGCGACGACGGAGGATGAATTCGTTTTTTTGCTAATGGGATCGGCATGATCCGAACTCCAAACCTGGGTCGAGCTTCACCTCAGCACTCACGGTTCTGACCCGGAGCCAAGGGCTTTATGCTTTCCAGTAGTTTTTGTGTACGAGACGAAGACGAAAGCTTTTTTTTCCTACTGTTTATGTAGAAGAAATAATAATCATATTCGTGCGTGAACAGGTTTGTCGGACATGACCTCCATGTGTCAGGGTGGTCATGATGCATCACAGACATAAAAAACAAGTTCCTGAGAAGTATGAGCATAATGAGCATACTTTTTTTTTTCCCCCCACAAACAAACAAAAGGCTTGGATCATTAAACACCCTCAGCTGTCGACCGCGGTGTCCGATACAGTGGCCGTGTTTCGATATGACGGCGTTAAAGCCTATTAAAGGCACCTAGTCGTCGACAGCTCATTAGGAACACGAGCGGGTTTCCGATCTGTACAAAACGACACCGGGTAATTCATACTGAACTTCATTAGGGGAGGAAACACAACCAGTGACAGCACAGCCTGCACCTGAGGGACACTACAGCAGGCACACGGAGAGGGGAACGGTGCCAGGTATCATAAACAGATTAAAGTGCTTCGTTCTACATAATTATTCATATCTGTGAAACACGGTCCGTCTCTTCATCATCTAGATTCTTCTTACTCACCAGGACATTCGGGAAGCTGAACAGCAAAGGAAGACTGTTACTACAGAACACTGATTCAAATCCCATCTTGCTCTCTCATACACGGCTCACCGTGAGTGAGTTCTGGATCTGTGGGTACATTTATTAGTGCTGGTGAAAGCGGGCCACATCTGTTGATCTGCGTGGATCTCTCCTCACGGGTTCAGCAAGCACACCAAAAACAGATTAACTGCCGATTGCTCAAACTCTTTCACGAGGAGCGTCGGTTGCCAGATCACACCCAAAGATTCCCACTGAACAGTCCTGAAAACTTTCCCACTCTGATGAAAACAAAGCCAAATAATAACATGCGCTCTCATACGTAAATTTTTTTGGGTAATAATAATAAATAAAACATTTTTTAGTGATACAATTTTTAAACGTAAATTAATCAGGTGAGCAAGTATGACCCTAATGATGTCTCGTAGTCTCAGTCCGCTCACCCAGCTATGTGTAATAATGCCACTGCATCTTTTTAAACTGCTCACTGTCGCACATTTAAAGGACGGCGCTATCCGCTCCGTCCGAACTAGCGAGCTCCGGATGATAGAGCCAGCACTTTACCACTACTCCACTCGGGGGCGTGATAACGGCACATTTAACCTGGATATTTCCTGATGGAAATTTGGATAAAACCAAACCAAAAGTCGTGTGTTCGAGCTACTTTTGAGAGGAGCTATTGTTACAAGAAAACATGAATGAATATATAAGACTGAAAAAGGCGATGAAAGTGAAGCAGTTAACAGAAGCTACCTTTAGTTGCACTTACTGGAGACGACTGGATGTCAGTAAGTAACCATAACTACCTCGGTGTCACAGCACACCTAATCGATGGACAAATGGCAACTGCGCTCATTCACTCTGGCCATGTAAAAAAAAAAAAAAAGATTTTTTAAAATTAATTAATTAATTAAAAAAGCCATTTTACTGAAGCATGTACTGAGCAATTTTTAAAAAAAGGATTTTTCTCCTGATTTTCTCTCCAATTTAGTCTTATCCAATTCCTCCCCGTCACTAGGGGCGCTCCCACATTAAGGCTACTACTACCACTCAGTCGAGAGAGTCGAAGACTATCACGTGTTTCCTCCGAACCGCGTGACGCCAGCTGACTGCATCTTTTAGAACTGTTCGCTCACTTGGGGGCGGCGTAACACACTCGGAGGACAGCGCTATCCGCTCCTTCCGCTTGCGTGAGCTCACAGATGCCCCTGATTGGCTGTAAAGCTGTGATTAATGTGGGAGCACTAAGTGCCTCTCATCCCTCCCCTCTGAAAGAGCTATTTTTAAAATTGTCACTAATCATGTGACAGTGTATGACTGTGATTAACTAGGATTTTTTTTTATTGATTGACAGCAATAATTATTACCAAGATAATAAAAAAGTTCCATAATTATTATAATTGTCATTTTACTTTTGTCCAAAGAAACAAAGTGAGAAACAGAACAATGATCACTCAAAAAAAAAAAAAAAAAGTTTATTATATCATGCCTCATACTGTAGTTTAATTCAACAAGTAAATTTAGAGCATTTTATATTTTAATATTTTATTTTAAAATTCAATTTTATTAATTAATTTATGATATATGATTATTATTATTATTATTATTAAAAGACCATGGTGAAGAATCTCTTGCTTTAAATCAGTCAGGGTCAGGGGGAGCTCAAATACAGAAAATCTAAGTTTTTCTTTTACTAATATTTGCTTCACACAGCCCTACAAGTGCAAACCGTGTTAAATTTGTGCAATTAGACGAGTGTATACTTAAATTCAGTTAATTACAGTTATTAGGGGGTGCCAGCACAATATCAGCAACTCTTGATTATCCGCTGAAAGAAAAGTAAAGACTACTTTTACTTTTGTTCCAGCACTTTGAGAGCAAAGCAGTGAACATATCCAACACATGAGCATTAAATAAGTGTGAGGGTTTTTTTTTTCCTCCTCAATGTTTTGTGCACATTACTGCAGAATCCCTTATAAAAAAAAATATATCCACCCTCCAGCTGAGATTCCTCGATTACAGCTGCCGGCAAACACCTCCGACTGCACAGCTGGTAATACTGTATTATTACACCATCCTGTACTCTCTGAAACCAGAAATGCTTGTTTTCCTGTCTATTTATTTTTATTTTTCAGCTATCGGTTCTCAAAATAGCTATTGGTTTTTAAAATGGAAAATTGCAAGCAGGGGGACGTAATAGAAAATTAAAATCGATAACTCGCAAGTTTAGTGTCCACCAAACATCAAAGTTAAATCGGGACAAAAGTAGGAATGAGAGGACGGATGTGAACTTGTGTGCATTTGAAATGTGTATTTCATCCCACGCACAGACATAACAGGTGATCATTATTATAATTCTATACCAGGTGATAAAAATTAAATAACTCTTAAATACTATCGGTCAAGAAGACACTCTCATTGCACTCCTAATACAGTACTGTTCCTCACACCATTCTAGGAATGACAATCACCAGGGGCTATCTGATACGATATTAACATGGTACTTATGTGTCGATTCAGTTAGTATTGCAATTCTGTAAAAGAAAAAATAATAATCAGATTGTTTCAGGTGTTTACAATTCTAAACAAACTTAGGGAATAATTAGCTCCTACTACACACAATATTGTGCTCTGTGACTAATCCAAAACTCGCTACCTGCAGGATTACAGAAGAACTGCAACATTTTACAACCTCAAATGCAAACATATACAGGTAGTCCCCGACTTACGAACAAGTTCTGTTCCATCAGCACGTTCATAAGTCTGATTTGTTCTTAAGTCTGACAAGGTGAGTCTTATACGCCTTTGACACGATTATACAATGCAAAGCATGCCAATCCACTTGACTAAATCTCGGTCCCCTTTCCCAACATGGCCATCATGTGGCCAAAAAATGTGATCGAGCCTAAGGAAATTAATCTCGCACATGTCAAATGTAAGTGTTGTCCTCTGAGGGAAATCTCGGACACCATTCTGTCTCAGAGCTGTTTTCCGCTGTATTGGACTGTAAATTCCCTTTTGTTGAGGATTTTCCTGAAATTAGGATTATTCACCATCGGGACTGATTACTCAATCATTGAAACCGGTGAGGTCGACTCATTTCTCCCGCACCCCCACACGCACACACAAACAATATACCGGACTTTAGACATTTTATACATTCACTTACACACTGAGAATATTGTATAAAATTGTAAATATTGGTATCTGATGCACTGCAGCGTCCATTTTTTGCACAATATTCCGCTCGTATCCATGGAAATTCGTAACTTGAATGTTCGTAAGTTGGGGACTACGTATATAAACTAGATTTTTTTTTTTATATATATATATATCAATATTGAAGTCAGTGTGGCAAATTGCCACAAAAAAGAATCATGATACTTAACAATACATTTTTTCCCCACCTCTAAACCATTCAGAAACAGCTGGATTCATGGTTCCTCAGGAGGAAACTGCTCAAAGCGTCCAGCTTGCCTTCTTCTCGTAGTGACACCAAACTGACTTTTTGAACCACGCAAACTTCTTCCAATCTTCTTCTTCTTCTTGTTCCATGGTCCAGTTCTGATGATCACATGCCTGTTGTTGGTGCTTTCAAGAGTGAATACGAGTCAGCATGGTCACTTTGACCAGTTTGTAACTACGCAATTCTTTCAAGAATTGTTGTTTTGGAGGTGCTCCAACCCAGACACCTAACTATAACAATTTAGTCCTTATCCAAGGCTTCATTTCTTACATTCAGCGCGATTCAATTGTTGGCTTTACCTAATCCATTCCAGTCCGACAGACAGCCCCGCTGTTATGGGATAATCAATGTTATTTGCTTTATCTGTTAGTGCTCGATGTGTTGTCTTATCAGAGATTATTGTAGCATATTATTTAGATGTGGCTGTTGAACTTTACACCTTGAGCATTTTATTCCATTATAACATTGCATAAAATAAAAAAATTTAAATATATAAAAAAAAAAAAACGCTAGACGTATGAAATCCCAACTTCCCTTTTTAACCTAACGAGCGAAGCGTAAACGCTAAGCCCTGTGGACGGAAACGAGATGGACGCTGCGAAGAATTAAATAATAAACTTTTTCATGAATAAATGAACACGTATTGTAATCTGGAACACCTTCTCTTATTCCCCGTGCACTTTTACCGCTCCCTCCTGGCACCTGTCTAATTAACACAACTTATCACTGTAATTAGCGACATTAGCCAGTTCCATGGGCATGCATTATTAATAATTATACGTGTTTATTGGGTCACTTCGATCGGTCATCTATCATCATAATCTTCGATAAAAGGTCACCTCTGTCAAAATCAAATGTGGCAGACTGCTATATTTTCCCAGTCAAAATTTGTCAAATGTCAAGCGTGGCAGTTAGTGCGTGTGAGACATTGGACATCTAATGAATTTTAATTTATATGTCAAAGCAGGCAAGATAATCATCCGTGTATTGTAGATCCTCAGAGAGCCTGGAATATACAGTACATTCAAATGTCTGAATTGCAGGACACATACAAGGCTTTAATAAACTTGAATTTCCTGTTACTACGATCGACATGGACGTTGGATAATAAAAAAAAAGTGACCAAGGTTTTAAATAAATAAATAATCACTGCCCAGATGGTAAAACCTTAGGGTTTCGATAAACATGCAGGCAATGTGTGATTTTTCAAGTGCAAAATAACAGCAAGACGACGGAAAAGCTGATAAGGTTAGGTTGAGGCACGGTTCTGAATAGGACAAAAATAATAATAATAATAATAAGGTCACGGCACAGAATTGGTTCTTATCGTGCCTGAAAAGCAGTCACTTTATCTAGTGTAAAAAGCAAGTCCATCAATATTGATCATATGTGGAAGAAGGCACACTAGGGAAAGAATATATAATAAATTATGCGCTGATGTACATAATCCTGGAGCTGGACTCGGGGTGAAGACAATGGTGACAAACATAAAAAAAAAAAAAATTTTAAACAGTTTTCATTAAAAAAAAAATAAATAAATAAATAAATAAATAAAAAGTGATACGGAAACATTGCAAGAAAGACGCCTTTCCAGAGAGCATCTTACAAAAAAAAAAGAAAATTACCGTTTGTGTCATTTTAAATGCACACCATCAAAAGGTTTGGCAACTGCTTTAAAAAATAAATAAATTAATTAATTAATAAAAAAACGCCTATTGTAAAAAATAATAATAATAATAAGTTTAATAAAGATGTTGAGAATTGACGATGCTTTAGGGCTGTTTGCTTAGCTGGTGGTTTTAGGGACTCTTGTGTAGACTTAGAGCATCATGAATTCTGCCAAAAAAACTAAACAAAAAAGAATATTTAAGACTGTACTTTGAAACCTGGTTTGCCTCTGCAAGTTTAGACCTGGACATAAAAAATAGAGCCGAGCCAGACAAAACAAAGAAATGATCAAACAAACAATTAAATTAATGTTTTTTTTTGTTTGTTTGTTTTCAAAAAAATATATATAGTTTTAGGTTTTGAATCCTGATTTTTTTTGTTTCAACTCTATTAAATTTTATTTGTATAGTGCTTTTAACAATCGTCATTGTTGCAAAGCAGCTTTACACACAATTAAAAGAAATTACAGAAGTTTGTATACAATGTGAATGTGTATGAATCAAAATGATCAGATTGTCACTGATGAGCGAGCCGAGGGCGACGGCAGCAATAGGAAGAAACCTTGAGAGGAACCGGACTCAACAGGGAACCCATCTTCATTTGGGTGATAACGGAAAGCTGGGATTGATCTGCAGTCATACTGTGTATTAGGAGGCTGACAGTTCAATAGTACAGTGAAAACTTTTTTTTCTTTTTGCGAGTAACGCGGTTTGCGAGTGTTCCACAAGACGAGCAAAGATTTTTAATAAATTTTGACTTGAAAAACGAACAAGTCTTGGTTTACGAGTACCGAGTATCATGTATCACGCATGCGCTTCTTGTTTTGATGCCGAGCGTCACGTGATCACAACTGAGCCAACGTTTTTTTTCTCTCTCTTGCGCTGAATTGTGGCCAATTGTGGGTAATCGTCTCCCCTGCTGGGTCTAGTATAATCAACATACGTGCACACGTGTACTGTTTACTACAACACTGTGACCACATATATTTTATTTTGTGTTTGTATGTGTGTGTGTGTACAGCACGCGTGTACTGTTTATTATAACACACGCACTGAATGTGCGTGCATATAAAGCAAAAGAAAGTCTCATTAGAGAGGTCCATTTTCTCTCTCTCCCTATCAGCATGCCTTTGTGTGTGCGCGCACGTAATTTGACACCGTGCCCCTTCTCTCTCTCACACACACACACACACACACACACACACACACACACACACCCTCCTCCTCTCGCCTTCACACACACGCACGCACATACAACAAACACACAGAAACACTGCTCTGTCGCAATTCTTTTCAAAGGTAAAGTGCAGGTTAATTTGTTTTACTTTTACTTTATATTTTGTATGAGGGAATTTGCTTTTTATGAGTGTTCTGGAATATGAGCACACTTCTGAATTATGTTCGTAAACTAAGGTTTCACTGTAAAAAAATAAATAAATAAATAAAAAAATGTGGTCCAAAATGAATAACAGGTGTGTATGCTCTGACCTACCAAATATTGCTAAAAAACCTCCTTTGAGGAATGAGATAAGACCTCTCTTCATGTGTCCATCAACCCAGAAAGACATAACAGGATACTCAGTGTTATCTCTTCAGCTGGATATGCAAATATATTTTTAAGGGGGGGGGCAATAATTTTGAAACCATAGTTTTGAAGGAAAAGAGGGGAGAAAAACACATTAAAATGTTGTGCTTGAAAAATATGTTTAAATACCAGTCATTCCAGAGGGCACCGCTTCAGAAATCTTCAGAAGTCTTTCATTAGACTACAGACTTAAGACTATATGTTAATTTATAAACCTTACACTACCGTCCATAATGGACAGCCTTTATCCATAATGTGCAAAAGTGCCCCAAAACAAACAAAAAAAAAGGATAAAAATAAGTTGATTATTGTGAAATGATGGCATGAGCATTAGAAATGAACAACGCATGGTTACTCAGGATGCAAGTGAGTGCTAAGCCGTTCAATAGGCCGATGCTGAGAAGTTCGCGAGAGATCCATTTCAGCTATTGCCCGTTATCTCCTTCCTGCCTCTTTAATTGCGCGCTGATAATGTATCTTTCAATTATAGCTTATTCCATGACCGTTTTGAGCAGAGGAAAGAGAGAGCTGCGACGTGAGGCCTGCTCAAATTAATGAGGTGAACCAAAGACGGTACGATTTGAATATGTAGGAAGGAAGAGTCAGCACAAAGGTGCGGACATATGAATGCCAAACAGATTTTTCAATCAGCCCTTTGTGAGGAGAGGACATTAAAGTCAATGTGACAGTACCTCAGCGGACGCGAGCATCGCTAATCATTTCGGCTGTAGTCCATTAAGCTTAATCACACCCGGCTGCCACCGGCGGTCTTAACCTTAGACGTCGGGATTGGAGTAGCAACATGACAACCACGCTCTGGACGGCCCGTCAACAGCTGTCAGATTGCCGTCTCGGCTGTCTCGCAACACAGGAGCTCAGAAGCAAAAAAATCCCGAACCATGAGATAGGGGAACTATATGAGTGAGTGTGTATGTAAAGTATATAAGTAAGTAATATAGAGAAATAATTAAAAATGTCTTGTCAGACTGACTGTTACACTTATCTTAAGATTTCTAATGTATGAACTGAAAATTAATTTATGCTTATAGATGACAGAACCTGGGGAAATGAATGAAAGGGGGCCTAAAAAACATCCCTGCAGAACACCTTGGGAAATGTACGACTCATTCTCACCAGGGAGAATAAATTACTAGCCACGAATGAGTTTCGAGAGCTGTGTGTTCTTAACAATTTTCCAAGGTGATGTGAAATACACAACGTATTTATAGAGTGCATGCAAAACACCTTGATGCGCCGGCTAAATCGACTGCATCTGCATCCGATGTGGAGATCAAAAGTTCAAATCCTGACAATGCCAAAAATCTGAGAGTGCCAAGCAGGCAAAACACAGAGGTTGAGATGTCAAACTGTCTCACCTCGTCAATCCTGGCAATACTTGCCATTTTAAAAAAATAAAGCAGTTGGCTAGCTTCACCTCTCTTGGAAAGAAGCATCGTTGCTGGATGTGTTCTTGCAGCTGAAAGGCTATAACCTTCTCAAAGACTTTGAGCAGAAAAGGCAAGATTTTCAGACAGGACTACACTAAATGTTTATGGACTCCCAACAATCACCCCAAAACAATCCACAAACCACAAGACTTGGTCCACACTTTTACTACTTGATCTTTTACTTCTTTTTTTCTAATCTTTTTATTCTCTTTTTTTCCCCCCATCTTTCCATTTTCCCAAAAGCATGACTGAGGGAAGGTTGTGATGGTGAGTAAACAAGACATGGCACACTGTTGGAGCTCGATTTCATCCCAGAGGTGATCGATGGAGTTGAGGACATTTTGGACAACTGTGTGCTTCCAACTTTGCTGCAACAATCTTAGGAAGAACCTCATAAATGTGACCGTCAGCTGTTTCTGGCTGTAGCGTATAATACTTGGGAGTATGCGTGTGATTAAGTCTTCACATGCATCAAACAGACTGAAGTTCTACAGCAAGAAGTACGAGTTGGCTTTAATGGTTTGGTGTCGTTTAGACTTTGCCTTTAGACTTCGCTTTAAAAAAAAAACAAATTTAAGAACGGGAGTGACAATCCGGTCTCCAGGGGGAGCTAAGAAGACTGAGGAACATTTCATGAACAGATGTTGATGTCTGATCAAGCAAGTGAGGTTTCCATGATTACTAGATGTGAGTTAGAAAACAAGATGTGGTTTTTTTTTAGTTAAATTGCTAAAATAAAAAGGGAGAACATGGGGCGGCAGGAGAGAACCGTTTTGTTGCTTACCTCTTCAATTATATTAGAAAAGTGATGTATTGCCAACAAGAGACTCTCTATTGTGTTTGTAATCGAAATCAAACGGTGAGTGATCAAGTGGATTTACAAGCAAAGGAAGTAGTTGAGAATAGTAAATAAAATGCATTGATTTCTACCTTCCCTGATGAAGTTAGGCAAACATTTCATGCGAGGATGCCTGCTAAAATATAAAAGCATATAAATCGCGCTACACCCTGTGCATGAAAAAGTTTGTGGAAATCCCACGAGCCATCGCCATTCGACGATGTTATAAAGCTTATTCAGGAAGATATGGGCCAATTCTTTAATGATTTGAAAAATGAAAAATACACATTGCAATTTCAGGTCTATCCTGAAGTAATTTATTTCGTATTAATTGTCATATACAAAGGAGTCTCTAAGTTAATTTCAGCACCCTTTCCACTAACGTCTGACCGTCATAACAAATAAGTGAGGGGAAAACAAAAATTATACCTTTATTCCATATTTAACATCATATTTAGCAACGGCAGAGGTGTGTGCGGGACTGGGTTTTTTTTTTTTTTTATCCGCCTCCTGTGTGCTCATGAGGAATTCCAAACCATAAGCCACAAAACCGTCCATCACAGTATCGACATCACATCATCTCATCATCCTGCCCTGGCCCGGGGATCAACATCTAACCTGTTCTTATTTCGGAGGACGTGGCAGGAGGTAGAATTTACAGAGAATTATAATGAGACCTTTTTTTCCTTGATGCCCAACTTTCTAAATGTGGATTTATCTCTTTAGCTGGCTTTAATCTTTCTCTCGCAGCGTGCAGAAGTCCGTGTCTGCATGCCACGAGTCGACTGCAGCGTCTGCTCTCTTTAACCCTGCAGCTCGAGCGCACGCTGTTCACAGGCCTGTTGCTCGATGGCTCTGCTAGGTAGGACCCACGTTTACTTTACTTTTTCCTTTCCTAACGCTAGCTTTTTAAATGCAGGTAGTTCTTGTAGAAGGTCAGACTTTTGAGAGTCGTCGCTCTTGAAAAGGAAGAATTTATTGAACGTATATAAGTGAAACGAGTCGTGGAATAAATTGAGAAGTTTGAAACAACCTTTCTGGTGTACCATGATTAAGATAAAGTGGGGGTAACATCGAAGAAGAACCGACCCGAAGAGGTTACACGGTTCATTCCTATAGAAAGTCACGGGTATCTTGAGAACACGAGACAAGTAAAAGGATATGACAGGTGTCCGTTTCACCCGCACCTTATCATCCCTCGTTTACTCCCTACCTGCTTGTCTGTTGTCTTCGCATTTGTCAGGACCGCTGGCTGCGATCCAACGTCTAGTTTTGCATCCTAAGTGTGATGCGGTCTGTCTGAACGAATTGACCGGGCTGACACGGCGTCCCTACGGACTCTGATAGGGTCACTGATGGAGGCAAAAGCAGGTTCAGGGCTGCATAGCAATCCGTGCATCAAAGCAGTGATTGACAAGGCTAGGAGGAGGTTAGGAGGAATCAGGAAGACAAACAGCATCCTACAAAAAAAAAAAACACTTTCCTCAACGTGGCATCAATGTCACTGTCACAAGAGCACAATACATCTTCAGGAACGAAAATTTCATTTTTCAGCTCCGGAAACTATAAGGAAATCTGTTCCTGTGCCTCGCAATCTACAGTACAAAGATTTGTTATTTCTTTTTGCCGCACAAGTTACTACATTTCACACCAGAGCTCTTACTTGCCAAGTCATATGTCCAAACTACACTGTATGGCACCATCACCATCATGGCCTTTTGAACATCACATACCAGATTGAGTCTTTGTTTTTTGCTGTTAGAATTTGGGGTTCATTTAGATGACATCCTGTTCATCTAAAATGTGTTCAGAGCACTTGAGTTCTTCCAGTCTAACTTCAGTCTATGTCTTCCTGAAGCTCGCACTGGTGCACAGTGAGTGACATTATTATGCTGGAACAGGTTTGAGCTTCTTAGTTCCAGTGAGGAAAAACTATAATTCTACAACATCCAAATACTTCTTCTATATAAATCAGTTTACTTTGTTTTGTGGGAAAACAATAATACAGTGGAACCCACCCTGCCCCCCCCCTCCCCCTCATGTTGTAGGACTCGTTAATTACAGTATGCTGCGATATAGAATGCGGTTATGTGAGCGGCTTGTTTGAATGCGCTTTAACAATTCGATCGGATGTTGTTCTGTTCGACAATGAAGATCACGTTAAACTAACCGTAAAGAGGGCAAGCAGAGTTTGTCAGACCAAATCCATCATGTAACATTTATGACTTGACTATTAATTTAAATAAATAAATAAACAGTGTTACAGATGCTGTGCTCTGTATTCAAGAAGCAGGTGTTACCATGCGGGCGTTTTAATCAAGCGTGCTTCAAAAAGCCTAGATTCCTGCTCTCTAAATCGATGCCTAATAATGCTGCTAATTCATGACACGACTCTAAACTCTTAAGCAAAAAAAAAAACAAAAACATCTTAATCTCAGTCACAGTCCAATTTATTTCACCTTGTCTGCTTTTCACCCGTCTAAAAGCAAGATCCTCTGCTTTTATGGAGCGCTAAAAGATCCCTCCCTCCACCAACCCCCACTGACCTGAAAGACTCAAGACTTCGGGGGAGGTTTTCAAAAAGTTTGTATACTCCGGCTCTCAGGAGTAGTTTTTTTTTTTTTCTGAAAGAATAACAAGGCTTTTAGTCAGAGATCCATCGCCTTTACGGTCAAGGATGGCACGGTCGCTCGTAGCATTTTTTTGCTTAGAAGATTTTTGTTCGCAAACACGCACGTTTTTTTTTGGTTGAAGGGAAAAAGGCATTACCTTTGTATGATGGTGAGAAAACAAATCTGAAAGCCCACAAAATCTTGTACAAAAAAAGAAAAGAGAAAAAAAGAAGAAGAAAAAAAAGAACAGTACATCAAACAAACTTAAGTGATGTTGATCAAAAGAAAAAAAGTATTGCTGCGTTATTTTAGGGTTTGTTTTTGGGGTGGTTTTTTCCGGAATTGCCGACATCTGGCGATGGACAGATGTTTATCTTGCCAGGTGTACGAAAAAACTGCTCACAAAACCTTAAAGTAAATGTTTAAGGCTTAATTAGTGCAATGGACATATTGAAGCGAGGGAAAGCATCTGAAAACACTGACAGGTATCAGTAAAGTTGAAGAGCCGTGCTAACACTGTCTGGATTCATCACAAACCAAGACGATTACCGTGTTAGTCATAGTTGTGTTTTGCTTTGCTTCAGGGTATTTTTCTCTCTCTCTCTTTTTTATATGTATATATAAAGGCGTCTCAGCAGGTTGTTATTGCCACATCATGCATGCGTGCAGCTCAACTACGTCTTACTGATCAAACATGCGGCAAGACATTCAAGGCACTTGATCAGTTTTTTTTTTTTTTTCTTCACACCAGGAAGCAACTGTGGGAGCTTGGGGCAACGAGCCAGCGCAACTTGGGAACTGCAGACGCAGTCGTTTTGAAGCCTGAGTGACAGGAGCTAAATAAGAAAATTACCGTTTATTGGAGAGAAGGAAAAAAAAAAACAGATACAGGTGAGGAGAGAATAAGTGAGAAAGAAAGGAAAGAAAAAAAAAAACTGGACATAATTGCAGTGACCTTGATAGTTCCACTCGGTTTCTCCGGCATTGTTTTGTTTTTGCGCTCTTTTGGAAAGTCAGATCTTTTCATTTTGTTGAGTGCTCAAATGTTAACTGCGCCATTAGGGCGGTTGGACATGTTGTGATAAACCACGGGTATTGCTGGCAGCTCCTGTAATTGCTTCTCCCGAATTGGTTCTGTTCAATAAGCACCATGCTGTCGCGTCGCCTACCAATGAGGCGAGGACCGCTCCCGCTTCGACCCCTCACCTCTGTGGGCCCGAACGCACTCTCTCTCTCTTTCTCTCTCTCCTCCTCTCAAAAGGAAGTTTCATCTCAGCTGCTTTTCTTTCCGTAGCTCATCTCTGTGGTTTGTTTGCTTATTGCGTTGCCTGCAAACAAACAGACCCGAGGGCGTACCAAAAAAAAAAAAAAAAGTTAATGTTTCAAAGTTTAATCCACTGCAGAGTTCAAGGCGCCTGAACTGATGATGGATAATTCATAAACTTTACCGAGTGCTGAAATAACGCGAGAATGAGCGCTCTCGGAGGAATCGCCCAGCTGTTTCTGCTCCAGATGTCCAAGGCCGGCAATAAAAGCAGGGTGTAAATTGTTTTTTTTTCCCCCTCTTCTGAGGATCTCCTTCGATTTTTCTTCCACCTGAGCAACTCCTTGCTTGTCCATAAACGAGGAATCAATCTGCCACTATAATTGGTGGTAATGCCTCCCGTTTGGTTGACCCTTGCCGTTGTTATCTTCCCCCGTCGGCACTATATTGCGTGCTGCACTAAATCCATTTTTCTCTCTCTCTCTCTGTAGTCTCTCTTTCGTCCTCTCGCTCCGGCTTCGTCTCTTATTGTGGCCAGATGGGGACGTCGCCTGTTTACACATGGACGCCGCGTTCTGAAGTGTTAGGCCTATATATCGGGCAACAAATTCGAACACCTGCTCTCGTGACTGCGCCCAAATCGGCGTTCTCACTCGTCCGGAGCGGCTCGTTTGAGCTTTTTTTTTTTCGTGGTGTGTTTTAGGTTCAGCGTAAACGAGTTAAACGACTGTTCTTAATGAGGTTGATTGGCTCCATCATCTGAACACACGTTTGTTTTTCTTGTCAAGTGAACATTACATTCTGTGAATATCCATACATACACAGGCCAAGACTCTCACATATACATATATATGATCAAAACTTTGTTGTTAAAACAGTTTAACCATCATTTCTCTTTCCTTCACTGCCGCTGCTTTCCCAGCCATTACTCCGATTAAAAGGCGAGTTTCTGAAATTAGGAAAGGCGATGAACCCGTGTCGCCGCCGCCGTCGTCGTCTGCCCGTTAATCCTTTTGAGCTGCGAGACAAAAACGCTGCACAGAAACATCATCATATTGCGCTACTATATGAGCGGCGTGCGGTGCATCCGCCTCACACGGAGAGCAGAATTAAGGATATGGGGGTTGGGGGGGGGGTGTTTGGTGAAAGGTGCTTAAATGATGTGGTTATGAAAGCAGGATCAAAATGTTCCTCTCAATAGAAATGAAAAGTCCCTACCACATCCCCCAAACCCCTCCCACTCCTCACTGCCTGTTACATGGTTTTTAAGTGCCACCTAGTGTTCGTTCTCTACCTTACACTCAAAAATTCAATGTAGGGGAGAAAGACTTTACCTTTTTTTTTTTTATGCAACTGACAAAACAGTGACATGACGACAATATGATTAAGGCACCGATCGTGACTGACCGGTAAAGCATTTCATTTTATTCTTTATTTTAGCAAAGCTTTAGCGCACACACAGTTACAGTGTGAATAGTCATGAAGTCTTGTCACAGTGTAATTCACCATTCTTATCAGACCGGAGTGCTCTCACGATCCACACTGAAAATAATAAATTATAATTTCAAAGACTGAGACTCCTCAGTTAATATCAATAAAATATTTTTTTTTTTAAGTGTGAGATATCACTTTAATACATGGCAATTTTGTTTTTCATATCACATCCTAAATAATCTATCTGAATGTTGCTAGCATAAGCGTTATGGAGCCCGAAAATGTGCTGAGTAACAATATCGGCTCGGTTTATTACACTGAACTGTATTACTGAACTGACACGACGTCAATGTGATCTCAAAACTAATTCAATTCTCACTATATGAAGTTCACACAACTTATATACACTATATATTTATTATATATACACACACACACACTCAGGAACAGACGCTCCTCTACACCTGCACATTCGTGCCAAAGATTTTATTTCTATTTTCATTAAAGCGGATGGTGTGAGAGGATGTCGGAAAACTCTTCAATAAACTGTAGGAATGGGAATCGCCAAGGACGAGACGATAACATCACGATACAGTCGACACCCGTGAAATCGCGGTTCAGATTTGCCGCCTCGGTTGTTCACGGATTCTTCCTTAGAACCGGACTAATAATTGTTCGCAAAAAAAAAACTGCAAATATCCACCGCAATTTTTAACGGCTTTTTTTTCCGTGGCGCGATTTAGTTTAGTAACGCTAATCTATTAAGAACAATATAATTTAGGCGAGGCAAGTTTACTCGCATAGCACATTTCATAAACGATGGTAATTCAAAGTGCTTTACATAAAAGAAAAGAAGATAATCATAAAATGAAATAGAAAATAATGGCAATAAAACTTTTTAAATGATTTAAAATTTTGATTTAAAATAAAATAAAAGTCCGCAATAAAACTTTTAAAATTTGATTATATAATCAAAATAAAACAGTTAAAAATATAAGATTTACTAATATTGTAACAAATATTAACATAAATTCAGCTAAATTTCCATATAAAATATAACATTCTAAATTTGTTTAGTACTGTAGAGAGAACACAAAGCGACCGTATAAGAAAAAACACGGCTCGTGATGGTGAATTATTACCGTATTTACCCTACAATACTGATACCAAAGAAAACAAGCTCATTTACAGTATATTACAGTAAATTCTTTTGTTTTTAAGGGTAATCTATTAAGCTGAGATTGAAATTATATGGATATATGCTATATTATATCATACTGAAATTATTTAACAATATTTGGAGACATATTTAGTGTTTAAACTATAGAAATACTCGATTTCTGTGGTCAACCGTATCTCAGTGCTGATTTCAATTTAAATTTTAATTAAATTTTATAAAATGTCATGATTTAATATTAATTTTGCTTTTACTTTCTGATTGTTGCAATTCTAAAACAAGCTTAGCAAGTAATTTGATCGTACCACACAGGATGCTGAGCCGCCTGCCAATGTGTGAATAGTTCAGAGTGCACCACCTGCAGGATTATAGAGGAACTGCAACATACCACATCAAATGCAAACATATTAATGAAAAAATGATTTTTAAAAGTCGATTTTGTAGTCAGTGTGACGATACACGAACTCTAAGCCTTAAGACATGACTGAAACGATTTTTCCCCTCGTCTCTAATGTTTAGTGTAATACTGTTTATTGCTGTCAATAGGAGCTTTTTTTTTTTTTTACAAATGTTTGGCGTTTTTTTTTCTATGTTCGTTTTTTTTTTTAAGTACCTATGCTTTAAAGCATTTCATTGTATGTGTAAGAGACTTGCACAGTCCTGCAAATGTCGCAGGGTTTGTATTGCAGACATCCTAAAGTTGGTCTTCGTCTCTATTTAAATTTAACTGGTCACGTCAGACCACGTAAAAAAAGTCGACCTACAGTAAAACAGTTTCCGACAAAATAAATAGATTAATAAAACTGTTTCACACGTACAGTCCTGTACAAAAGTCTTAAGCCCTCCTCACTTCTTTATATTAAATTTAATAATTAAAAT
>JAQMYL010000007.1:3496452-3506645 GCA_030014365.1 Clarias pachynema | reverse complement strand
TTTGAGATCTCCCTGCAGTTACTCAAACTTTGGTACTTTCTCCAGTTTAAAAGCATTACTGAGAACTTGCATTGAGTTATACTGGCTGTCTTTGGGTTAATCTATACACCTAATAAAACTGTAAAGTCTGCACATTGATGATACTTACGAAAAAAGTAAAAGTGGAAAGTTTTTTGGGATTTTTATTGGAAGAGATTGAATGCTAATTTGAAATTTCAATGTGTCACAGCGTGCAACAATATCTTTTGTCGCTCCTCGCTCAATAGGTAGGTACGACAGGTTCGAAGGGTGGGGCCAAGTGAAAGTGCACGGCTGCCGGTAAATCATCTTTAACGGATCTCTGACTTCCTCTGCGTTATAAAAATTAGGTGGGGAGTTTACCTCGAAGTCCTGGAGGTCTACAGAGCAGAGTCACGCAGCAGACACTTACATACAGAGAGTGGCATGCCAGCGGGGTGATGTCATGCAGCCCAGGGACTTCAAAGGCATAGAACCAAATGCTGCCATTTGATTTTCTGCTGATCCTGCTGCTGAAGAGGGAAAAGGCCGCTGTGTCTTCACATTAAGGCTCAAGAGCTTGATATACCAGTAGTACGCATGCGTGTCTGCCAAGGGTCAAGTGATCACAACTGAGCCAATGTTCTTCTCTCTCACACGCTATGGGATTATGGGTAATTGTCTCCCATGCTCATTCTTAGTGCGCGTGCATCACTTTGTTGTCGGGATTCTTTCCAAAGGTGAAGTGCAGGTAAATTCGTTTTATTTTTACTTTACATTTTGTATTGATTATTTTTATATGAATATTTTTGGGTTGTTGAACAAATCATTTGAGTTTGCATTATTTCCTATGGGGGAAATTCGAGTGCTTTGATAGTGTATCAAAGTATATCAAAGTATATCAATTCTTTGATATACGAGTGCTTTGATGTACAAGCATGCTTCCAGAACAAATTATGCTCGCAACCCAAGGTTTAACTGTAAACCTTTTTTCCGTAAGACCTCACCCCCCCCCCGGGTCTGTGGGGCCACCCGAACATCAAACCTGTTACAAATGGAAAATGCCCTTATTTATACCACAGATGGCGCTAGACGTATTTTAAACTTGCTAATAACTGATACAGAATAAGAAATCTTATTTACAAAAATTTTTTAAACTGCTTATGAGTGTGCAGTACTGATGGGAAGTTTGAATCATTTTAGTGATTCGTTTTTTTGAATCTCGTTCATCAAAATGAACGAATTTTTTTTTGAGTTATTTAGTTTATTTCGTTCTTCTGATAAGGAATAAAATAAAATGTAGCATTTTCAATAAAAAGACCCCCAATATGTCTACATACACAAATTGTGTCTATAGTTCCAGTAATGAAAATATTACAATGCAGCTAAGGACATATTATAATAAACAGATTGAGTAGTTCTTTTGAATCTATTAGCGTCTAGTCACGTGACCACAGAACGAACGACTCGGGACTTGAAGACTCGTTGAGAACCGTTCAGTTACTGCACTGCATAGGGTCTATGGGAGTCACGTGACAAAAGAACGAACGACTGGCAGTAGACGAGTCACTGAAAACGAATCGCTCAATTCTGTTTGCTGTACATAACCCACGATAACCTTTTGCGATGATTTGCGCATGCGCGCCCAGTAGAACATGAACGAATCACTCTCCGAGACGACTCGTCCCGTCACTAGTGTGCAGTTTTAAAAATCTGTTAAATCTGTCGATTTGTCGCGGGCACAGCTCGTGCACTGCTCGTGCACAACAGAAAAAAAAAAAAACCCTGGCGTGTTAATGAGTCTCACATCGTCTTGTGCGTTTTCATGTGAGGTCGGAGCTGCACCCCGAGTCTCAGGAAGCGCTCCAGCATTGCGTCCGAGTTCCTTCTCACGATGTCCAGGTCCACAGTGAAAGCTGGAGTGCAAAGGTCCTTGGTGAACTCCGCGCTGCTGCTGCTGTCTGCCATCCTCCTACAGAACTGCACAGACCAGAGACTGTGAAAAAAATAAATAAATTAAGATGTATTAAGATCTGTTGAATATTTACAAACAAAATGATCAAAGAGACAATAGAAAGCAAAGTGCAACCTGAAAACACAAGATACACGTCTTCCTTTGAAGTCGCGGCTAAAGAGTTTCTCTACACACAAACTTTGCCTCTGAGTCACTGCGCATGCGCAAACAAAGGGCGTGCGACGGGTTGTGGGAGGCGCGCGTGAACTGAAAAAAATAAAAATAAAACAAATGAAATAATAATTGTATAATGAGTCATCGGACCAGTTTTGTAAAGTAGCTGGGTAATTATGTCGTTTTCTGGCATCGATGAGCCAACTGTCAATATGTGAAATAATGAAAACGCGTCTGAATTCGCGCTTGTTTTTTACTTTCACTTTGCGATCGCGAGAACTGTGTAGAGAGAAAGTCAGGTGTCACTGACATCATTTAGCCCCCCTGCTCGTCCGCTTCTTTTGGGAGAGGTGAACTGTACTCTGTTCTAGACAGGTACATATGGAGGGGGGGGGGGTGGTTTACTTTTGAGACAAAAGTACTTTTCCCCTCAGAGATGAATTACTTCTGGTGTACCAGAAGATTAAACTTGCTTTATTCCTATGTCTTTAATCTCATGGCCTCAGCTTTTTACCCAGTCCCACATGATTCTAATACATGATGTCTTCTAAAAACTAAGATAATGTTATTAAATAAAAAATAAAAAACAAAAACAAATAATTCAGATGTCATAAAACAGGATGCCGAAATAAAAAGTAAAGCGTTTTGCATTTGGTGTTTTTATACCTCTAAAAACCTTTTATGTGACGATTAAACACCTTCATACTCCACCTGTACATTTTCATAGACCTCAGATTCCTCGTTCTTTCCTGAAACGAGAAGAACCCAGTGTGGTCTTCTGCTGTCGTAGCCCATCCGCTTCATGGTCTGACATGTTGTTGCGTCCTGAGATGCTTTTTTGCTCACCGCCATTATAAAAACTGAATATTTGAGCTACTGTATCTTTCATCCTAAATAATCTGGAATCTGGCCATGGTTCTCATAGCTCTCATACTTTCTGCCCACAGAACTGTTGTTCACTGAGATTGTGTTTTTGCACCCATCTGTTCAGTTTTGCTCACATACTGATATTTGATAGGTGTTCCTAATAAAGTGGCTAGTGAGTAGATGTTATCTGCCCTACATTTCTCTATGTATCAGCTGCATTCTGAAATGGGATCAACTGTACAGCTGTTAATGTTTAAAGAGTATTTATGTTCCTTATACTGTACCTTGGACTTAATGTAGCCCAATGTCTTAATACTACTACTACTTGTTGCACTTTCATAGCTGGGCACTTTAAAACATATTATTATTAAGAGGGTTTTTGCTCACAGTTGCTCATGGTTATTGTTTATATAACTAAAAGCCCTGGTTTATGTTGTTTTTTGTGCCACTGTAACCCTGTGACTGAATCGATGAGTGAGTCAAGATCTCATGTTGTTTTGTTGTCTGTCTGTTTGTGTAATTTGTACTATTGCTGGACGTTGTGCTTACTCTATTTTTTGGCTTTTTCAGTTTGTCCTCCAAATGCACAATCCAAAGAAATGCAGATTGGATAATTAGCATTCCCAAATTGCTCATGGTGTGTGAGTGTGTGTGTATGTGTGTGTGCTTGTTCCCTGTAATGAACTGGCATCCCATCCAGTGTGTGTACCCCGCTTCGTGCCCTGAGTTCCGTGGGATAGGCTCCAGGCCTCCTGCAACTCTGGCTACAATGAGTGAGTGATAGGCAAAAGCCATTTCAACAACTGACTTGACATAACGTTTAACTCAAAGTGAATAGTGAATGATTTTAGCAGTCCTAATGTTACTTTCGGCTTACCTTAAGGTTAAGCTCATTCAAAATTTCTTTAATTATGTGCATTATTCTGGGCCCCCGAGTGGCGCAGTAGTAAAGCGCTCACTCTATCATCCGGAGATCACGAGTTTGATTCCCAGGTGATGCTGTAACCTCTCGTTGCCGGAGGTCGAGAGAGCTGATAGAGAGAGCTGATTATGTGTACTGTACATTGATGTTGCAGGAATTATGTTCCCAAAAGAAAAAAATTAAATGTTGATGTATTTAGCCACAAATTGTTGTATTTTCTAAATGCCTTTACAACAATATTTCTTTAAAACAAAATAAGGTGTTGTTGAATGCCCTTCCTGACACCACTCTCATATTTTATCCAGGCTTGGGACCGACACTGTGTCCGTGGCTGAGATTCGGGCATCAGCTAGGAATCGAACCCGGGCCTTCCGCATGGCAGGAAACCTACTAATGTTTTACCATAAATTATTTGTTGATAATGGGTGATGTGTTCTTATAAATGACTATGTATGATAACATACAATGTGTATATAACCTGTATGCTTATTATGAGCTGTTATGTACTTTCTATGTATGTGAGTGATTTTGTTGCCACTGGAATCAATTTGTTGTCTGTAATTATAAAGTATATATAATCTTAACATATATAATAATCATATAATAATCAACATAAAATCAGGCAGAATAGTGTGCCCCAAATTTATTTTTGGCTTAGTGTACAGTTCATAGTTTTATTGTCATGTTTATATAAAAATAAAAAAACAACCACAGTAAGATAAATTCATTTTACCACAACCTGATTTATTGTACTGACACTGAAGTTGACAAAAAGTAATGGCTTTCATCCTTCAAGTGTTGACAGAACATTAAAATTTATTTCATCTTTGTGGAATCAAAACAAATTTTTAAGCAACTACATCTAATCCGAGTGTCAAGTAAAAATAGACTTAAAAGACAAATTATCAATTGTGGTCATTCTGTTGTTTATAACTAAGTACATGAACATAGCTTTAATAATCAATTTATATGAAAGTTTAGCGTGAAACGCATTGCCATGACTTACAGTAAGTATGTATCCAAGCAGGAGTGCACTTTTTTTTGAGCAATTCTTGTCAATAACTCAAAGAAGAAGCTGTTGTGTGACTGGTTCCCTGTGTTAAACTACGATGACGAACTTAAGGCTTGTTGTATCATGAATGCTGACATTAAACCTGACTAGGACTGACACAGAGATTAAAAACGAAACGAGTAGTTGTTAAAATGGCTTAATTACGTAAACCCTGAATGTGTAAGATCTCATGGAAACGTCTTGCCTAGTTATACAGGAAAAACTCCAGTCTTGCTCTAGTTTAGCACCTTAGTGTGTATACAAAATATTTCAGGTAATTCGGTTAAAAGTAGACAAATTTACCAAAAGAAATCTACAATGGCAGATTGTAGTTTAAACATTCAGTCAGTAATTATTTTTTCTTTTTAAAGTGTTTGTAATGTAACTTTACTCTAGTGTCTTCTTGTTCCCTTCTCCCAAATCCACTGGTACAATATGGAGCGAGCATGATAATGAGTTCTCAGTCAGTAAAAAAAAAAAAAACTAATTTAAGACCATACATGTAAGATAGGTACTGCATGTTCAGATAATCACCCTAACAACCAGACCAACTCACCAATTCCCCCGTTACACTAATGTGAACTTAAGACACCTCATCTTCAGCAGACCCACCGAATGAAACGTTCAAAGAAGCTGGGCTTTAACAGTTGGGAGTAATCCCTTCCCCTGAAAATAGCCGTCTGGTCTCCCAGAACGAGCTTTGACAGCACTTCCTTGTCGACTGCTTCGTCCTTGCCCATGGCGATCACAGTGGGCACGGCTTCTGCCCGGCGCATCGAGCTTAGACCTTCCTCCAGATTCTTTTTGTCGGTGATTCCATCCGTGATGAAGACGAAGGAGATTTCAGCGTTGCTCCGTGCCAAGCGGGTGCTTCCACTCAGCAGGATGTTGTTGACGGCATAAGTAATGGCATTGCCCACGTTGGAGGACGTATCCATGTACGTCATGCTCCCAAGGCCGTTAGTGATCTCGGTGAAATTATGTGTAAGTCTGAAGACCACATCCTGACGGTTTTCGCCGCCATACTGAAGAAGAGCAACACGGGCATTATTTTTGTCCTTGGGATTCTTGGCCAAAGTGAGACGGTTGGCCACGTTCTCTACAAACTCACGGACGCTCCGGAAGTTGTCTGCACCCATGCGCTCGGAGCCATCCAGCAAGAACACAAGATCGACAGGGCGCTGAACGCAGCTGGCGACTGCTGGTTCTGTGGGATAGAAAGAAAACAAATATTGGTCACAGATTAACAATATAGCGATGCCACATTTGGAGAGGTAGTGAGATTTCCTGATTTCAATATTGTAGAAACCACAGCTAAGTGTATACAGTGAAACACTTACAATTGTAATGTGGTTATTAATGTAGAAGGAATGGTGGAATGGTAACTATGGGCGTGGTGCTCCATAGATAATGTTGTTTTCAAGGAAGTGGGATACTGTAGCTAACTGGCTAACGCTAACTAATAAGCATTTACCTCCAACTATGTATGTTGGATCCAGAATGTGCAGAAGATGCAAGCTATGGTACTGATACTCGATTATTTACCACGTGTCACTGATCTTACTAGCCATTTTCACTCGGGTAAGTGTTTGCTAGTTCTTCTACCTCAATTCAGCTCCTTTAATGCGTAAATTATAGTTCCATTATATACAGTATGTTAGGTACTTAAGTTTGTTCAAGCAATATAAATCAGTCATGTTACTTAACTAGCAAGTTAAGCATGGTAAAGTCTTAGTTAGCATGCCAGTTTTACTGATGGTAAGCTACTTAGCTGAGATGAAATGTACACTGCGGAGTCAGATCAACTTGGGCCAGAGTTATCACTCAACAGTGTTGTAAAAGCAAATTTTTAAATGCCTTAAAAAAACACTAAATTGCAAATATTTCTTTCCGCAGGTCAGAATATTATCACAATATTGTGCTTTAATTAAATTCCAGGAATATATGTCAAACGAAGAATACGAAGGGGTATCAAAAAGTTTTGATACTAGTTTTGTAACACGGCAACAGACACACAAGGCTCAGGGAGCACCGGTCCTCATAAGTCAGTGTGCCAAAAGACATTGTCTTGTGTACGTAGGGAGCTGTGCAACTGGCGCTATTCTGACCATGTGCGTTACCACATCTGCTATTTCATCTTGGACAGCAAGTTCGAACAAAGAGCGAACGTGAAATTCTGCGTGAAACTGGGCAAATGTTCCACAGATACATTTGACATGATTTGGAAAGTTTACGGCAATGTTGCAATTAGGCGTGTAAGGTGTTTTGAGTGGTACACCTGCTTCAAGAGTGGAAGAACATCACCAGAAAGCGACGAGAGATCAGGAAGAACAAGCTCAACCCCCAAAATTTTGAAACCATTCTGTAATGTGTGCATTACATGTTCGCCGGTGAAGAATCCACAACATGCTGCCATGTGTCATACGGAATAGTCCAGGCAATCCTCATATGGGATTTGAACATGCACTGTGTTGGTGCCAAGTTTGTCTCCAGGGTGCTGACCCAGGAGCAGAAGTAACATCTGCCAAGACATCCATCAGCAAGCCGTGGATGACCCGTCCTTCATGTGGAGGATCATTACCGGTGACGAACCTCGGGTGTGTGGGTACGACCCTGAGATGAAGCAACAGTCTTCACAGTGGAAAAGCTCATCATCTCCACAACGAAAAAGGCGAGGCAGGACTACAGCTCGGCCAAGTTCATGGTCATATAATCTTTTTTGACATTAATGGCATTGTGCATGAAGAATTCTTTCCCAGAAGCCAGACCGTCAATAGCGAATTCTACTGCCAGGTTGTAATTGTGCAAACTTTTCCATGAACATAAAACAACCCCCTTGTAGATCTTCCTCATTCCCTTTATGATAATACTTCCTATAGCCTGTATCTAAACAAATATATGTACAAATGGCTCAATGGAACTAGACTTTTGTATAACCAGAAAATGCTAATGTGTTTCTTACCATCTGTCTGTCTTCAGGTCTCTTTATGACTTAAAGGTTAATGGCTTTTGTGAAACAGGGCAGCTGACCGAAAGCTGATAATAAACAGAAAACTCAAATGTGTGTGTTTTTGTCTTTCTTTCCCAGGCTGATAAGGCATGTCAGATGCATAAAGCAATAATTGCTTCCCATCCATCCATCTAGGAACCTCTGTAGTCCAACTAGGGACTAAGTGACTAGAGGTGAGCAATGTATTTATTCCCATTTTTGTGACCGTGGTAGGACCTCCAGTCAACACTCACACATGCATTTACACACTACGGGCAGTTTGGGACTGACAATTTTCCTAATCTGCATGTCCTTGGACTGTGGGAGGAAACCAGAGTACCTGAAGTGAACCCACCAAGCACAGGAAGAACATGCAAACTCCATGCACACAGACTCGAGGCGGGAATCGAACCCTTGACCCAGGAGGTGCATAGTGCTAACCACTAGCCGCCAATAATTCTTTCAATTAATTTCAAACCTAACACAGGGATATACACAATGGTTTTCTTTTGGTTTAAATTACAGGGACAGAAGTACTATTGCTGAAAACGTGCATTTAATCCTTAGGGACATAATTGTACATACAGTTAAAATAGACAAAACCGTAAATTAAAACTTTTTTGCCATATATGTTTATTTAATATATTCTTGCAGTCCTAGAGCTTGTTTTCTATTTTCTAATTGCATATTAAATGTTATTACATACAATATTCATAGCATAAACTTTTATATTCAACTTTCGGATTTTAAGTCATCCATAGAAATTATTCGCTATGATCTTTAAATCGTTAATGTCACAAGGCATACATCTTTGTTTCAAGTCAGAGCAAGTTTTACAGGTTCATGCGCTATATATCATGCTTTTTCTTTTTTTTTGGGCAAGGGCTTTCAGATCCTTTAAACCTTTTAATGTTCTCTACTGGTATTTTAAACTATACCTGAAATTGCAGTGAGGTTACATACACTGCCTGGCCAAAAAAGAAAAAAGAAAAGCGCAATTTCAAAGTTATTTGACTGTATCAATGCAAAGAAAACAACTTGAAGATTTCCATTGGAACTGGGTTAAGAACCCTTTATCATATTATTAAAACCTGGAAGGATAGTGCCTTTGTAGATGAAATTTCGATGAAAAAAAAAATCATGAACGGAGATCACTTAAACACTTGGTGAAACTGTATGGTAAAAAATCAAGAAATTTGTTTAATAGTGAAAGTAAGAGCAAAAGTGTCATGTGGTGTGATGAATCCAGATTGAGCCTATTCCTGAGTGATGGGCGCATCAGAGTAAGAAGGCACTCATCAGTAACTCAGTATTATTATCTGGGGTTACCTACTGAGTAGCTCAGTGGTTAAGGCATTAGACTACAATTTGGAAGTTCCCAGGTTCAAACCTCATAACTGCCTGTTGGGCTCTTGAGTAAGGCACTTCCTCAACTGCTTGGCTGTATAATATAAAAACGTGAATTGCTCTGGATGAGGTAATCTCTCTGCTGTAATTGTAATGTATATGTCTAGGCTATGTGAGGTTATGTGGCAATAAAATTAAATCAGCTGATGACCTGCATGGAGTACATTCTAACTACGGAGATTTTCTTCCCTGATGGCACGGGACACATTCCAGGATTGAAATTGTGAAAATGTGTTTGTGGGAGCATGAGGAATCATTTTCACACATGAACTGGTCACTACACTGTGTGTTCAACGCAAATGGTGACTTTTTTTTTTTTTGGCCAGGTAGGGTATTTAATCGTGAAAGCGAAACATTCTATATCTACGTATAAGCCGTAGAGGAGCTAAGGCCCATCGATACTGTGCAAAGTGCAAAACTTTATCAGAAAATCATTGTATGGTTTACTCCAAATGCAATATTTACAGATAGTATGAGCTTTAATTATCACTGTGATAACTCAGTGGATTATTCAGCACTGCCGAATAGATCCGTGTGAGTGTTTAAGCAGCAGCGCGTAGATTAAGAACATTACATTGTGCAGGCATGAATTGTCTTCACAGTCAGTCAGGATGCCTTAATTCTATCTCTTAGCCATGTTCAAGTATAGAAAAATAACTTCAAAAAGCAGCAGGCACTGAGGTCAGGAGAAAGAGTTTCCTATAAGTTATAATAACAATAATAATAATAATAATAATGGTTAGGTCATTATCATGCTTAGAACTGATCACTCAACTGGCTCTCGTGATAATGTTAGTTCAGCAAGCTTTAAATGTTTTTAGTCATTTTTAGT
>JAQMYL010000007.1:3427144-3457915 GCA_030014365.1 Clarias pachynema | reverse complement strand
ATAAAAAAAAAAAAAAAATATATATATATATATATATATATATATATATATATTTATATATATATTTTTTTTTTTTTTTCCCTTCTAATTTTAAACCATTTCAGACAAACTCTCTGGGTCTCAAAGTTTTTCATCCATTACAAGATTTTATTAATAACGGTACATTGGCACTAAACCAACATTTTGTTTAACTCTTGTGATGATCACTGCTGCACAGTGGGAGTTTGATTAGTGTTTCGCAAAAGACACAGTTTTAGTGGGTGAAGCATTCTTTATTGAAAATCCTCCACGGCATCCCCATGACTAATTTGAAATACATTTATAACAAAGAAAATTGTACACATTTCCAGTGCTAACAACAATCTTTGGTTTAAGGCACTACGACAAATTTAAAATTTGCTTTTGCATTTAAATGAGCCTGAGTGTACACTGGTAGCACCAAATTTACTTTCAAGTGACAGTTTATGAAATACAAAAGAGGAGATAAAGATGAGTCGACTTGACCAGGATTTCTGATCATGTATATTAAGCGTAGTATTAAAAAAAAAAAAAAAAAAAGTCGTTCAGAAAACAAAATCTGATGTAGCCTATAACGAACGATCCTAACGTCTCAGAAATGCGTATGCTGTTACATGATGACTGTGAAGTTCTTTTCTTTTTTTCATCCCTTTACCTTCCAAAGGCACATAAACGACATATATATAACTACATGGTGTAAAATGAAATATGGATCACATTTTAATGATAAAAAAAAGTTACGTGTGCTCTATTGCCCCACCCCTTTTTGTAATTGTTACTTTTTACCCACCCAATGCCCAATCAGCTTCTGCTTATTCAGAAGACACAACATCACCTTCCTACTCAATCCAGTGAAATCTTCCGCGACACAGTTTGGTAAAAGACTCCCCTAAGCAAGGAGCGATAATCAGGAGCTCTAATTAGATGGCGCGAGGCGTAGATGTTGTCATCGCGCCGTCCACGACTTGCCAAGATCTGCAGGTTTCTTTCGTCCAGCTGATTCTCCACAGCAACAACGAAAAGCTCAATACCTTGGCTACTGAGATCCCTTACCGCCTTCTCTAACTGCTCAGTGCTTAAGTTTTGCGAGCGCCCATCTGAAAACACGAGCAGCTTCTTCTTCTTGTTCCGGGGTCCCTTGAATTGGTTAGTGGCGAAACTGAGCACCTCGGTCACCTGCGTGCCAGCATTCTGGAACATAGCCTCTGCGATCTTAGCAGACACTTCAGTGTAATTGGTGGAAAAGGAAGCTTCCATCTTAGCGGTGTCGCCGTACTGCCCGACGCCAACGCGGACCGCAATATTTTTTTCTTTCTTCGCGGTCAGGAAACGGTGCGCCAGCTTCTGTGTGAAATTTTTGGTCAACTCAAAGTTTTTGGCGCCCACGCTAGCCGAGCTATCCATCATCATCAGGATGTCTGTGGGTTCCTTAAAGGAAACTGAAACACACATTGACACATAAATGTCATTGTCATAAATGTCTCGATTTCTTAGAGTGTGAAGAACATGGTTGATGATGTTTACATGTTTAAAGCTCACTTAAAAATATCCATGCATTGAATGAGAAGAAATTTCTGTCCTTTCTATGGTTTCTCACTAGTTGTAAACGCAAAACACTGGAAAAAGAAATTCTCACCTACTGTAGGTGCATACACATATATTTTATCAGAAAAAAAAAAAAATTTCAACATTTCATGCACTTGTATGTAGTGTCTAACTTTTTTTTTTTTTTTTTTTTTTAATCTTTAAAGAATCTTAATTGTCATTCAGATGAAACTTGGACGATTTAGATTTGACATGTAAAGACATAAACCTGAAAAAGTTTATAATTCTAAAATGTAAAATTATCAAGATATTGCAACATGAATTAGACATGGTTACAGACACTACAGATCTTTTGTTTACTGAAAACCAATTCAAGCAACAAATTTTACCGGTCATATGTCATATCATAAGCAAAGAAGCTTACATCAATTCATAAAGAAATATGAATAATTAGCATTTTAAGTGATTATTGTTAATATAATAATAAGTAGCTTATTTTTTCTGTATTATATGTATATAATATGCAAATTCACTATATGGCCAAAAATAAAGTATTGACTCTTAGAGGGGGGCTGAATACAAATGCCACACTTTTCAATTATGTGCCACTTTGTGTTGGTCTATCAGATATGTTTGTGGTTGTAATGTGACCAAACGTAGACAAGTTCAAGGGGGATATAAATACTGTTGCAAAGCACTGTACATGGACACCTGACTAATTATATACCCATTTACTGATAATCACTACGTTCCCGATTCAGTCCAGCTTAGCTATGATAATAAAAATAACCTCCACTCTTCTGGAAAGGCTTTCCACTTGGTTTTGCTGTGTGATTTTTTTACAATTATTTGAGCTTGCTTTGCCACAGGGGCATTAGTGATGTCAGGCACAGATGTCAGCTGAGGAGGTCTGGATGTGGTTGTCGTTCCAGATTATCCCAAAGGTGGGATGAAGTCAGGGCTCTGAGCAGGACACTCAAGTTTTTCTGCTGTAACCATAACACACCATGTCTCCAGGGAGCTTGATTTGTGCACAGGGACATTATCATGCTGGAAGAGGTTTAAGTTCTCGCGAAGGGAAATTGTAATGCCATAGTATATGCCAAAGACGTCCTTTACAGCGTCGTAGTATCAGTTTGGGGAAGAACAACAAATGATTCCAGTGATGTCAGGTGTTCACATACTTTTGGTCATACTGAGTTTTGGCTAAAACTTTCACCTGTTTCTACTCTAGCATAGGCAGACAGGGCAGAGTCTATTTTCCATCCAATATTAACAAATACTTACTTGGACAGGTGTAAGTGGGGCATTTCTTTTCTGAAAAAAAAAAAAAAAACATGGGACAAGTTATTTTTCATGTACCACAGACAGCGGTTTCTCCCTAAAGAAGGAAAACTTTTACGCATCATCCGCATCTTACCTTGACACATTTGTTCGGTCAAGTTAGTGAGGAACGTATCATCCAGGAGCATGCCGAAGTTGTTGAGGACAAAGGAGATGCCTGGTTTGGCTGGGTCACTTGAGCAGCTCACGTCACCCACCTGCTCACTGCTGGGCTGTCTGCCTGCATAGTCCCTAACCCCTACACCAACAACCTAGCACACGAAGGGCACTGTGTTATACAAGACTTATGTCACACAAATGAGAAAATTACATTCTTAAAAAAGTAAACTGGAATAATAAAGATTCCATCCATCCATCCATCCATCCATCAAGAAACCTCCAAAGTCCAACTAGGAACCGTGGAGGCCAATAGTGACCCTTGGAATTTTCACCATTTTCACAACTGTGGTGGGACCTCCGGTTAACATTCACACGTGATTTCACACACTATGGGCAAATTGGGAACGCCAATTAGCCTAATCTGCATGTCTTTGGACTCTGGGGGGAAACCAGAGTATGCAGAGGAAACCCACCAAGCACGGGGAGAACATGTGAACTGTTATAAAGATTGCCATTTCTTAAATGCCTTATGGTTCTGTTTATCATCATAAAGAAGTACGTCTTCAAAGAAATAATCAGAGAATTGTACACTAAACAAATACAGACAAGCACAAGTGGATAAAGTGAATCACTTCACAACAGAATGTATTTTAAAAGACCTCAACTGCAGAGCATTTCTTACCTGTAGCCCTTTGCCACACAACGTATCTAGAGGCACTTTATCTCTTTTAGTGTCTGAACGACCATCAGTCAGGACCAGCACTAAACTGTTGGCGTGGTTCGCACCCAGCCGGTTGATCATATTATTCCATGAAAACTCGAGTGCTTCTCCAGTGTAAGTGGCTTCAGCCAACCAACGCAACGCTTTAATAGCTCTGGAAAATAAGAAATAAGACATAAGACATACAGGCAGAAAGAATTTTTTTAACCAAAAGTACAATCGATAATTCCATGACGTGTACTCCTGAGACCGACGTACTGCTTGAGCTCAGTAATGTTGTCGATGTTGGGGTCACCAAGCCTCACAGCCTCCTGAGCATTTTCTCCACTGTACTGCACCACACCAATGTGGGAATCGTCCGGCCCAAACTGCACACAACATCAAAGGAGGTGAGTGACTAGAGTCTGATCGTTTCCGATTATTAGAAAAATGTGAAAAAGGTCACTGACGGAGCCTTACTTTGACATGCTGATCTCTAATCAGTCTGTCGAGCACAGCGATGATGAAGTCCTTAGCAATGGCAAAGTTGTTAGCTCCGATACTCTCGGAGCTGTCCACGACGAAGGTGATGTTCAGGGGTCCGCACTTGCACTCTAAACACACACAAAGCATTAAAACTTCACATCGGAAATACCTCGTTCCAGTCTTTCTAAGATCAACAAGTTCTAATCCAAACCAAACAGTGTTATTTCCTCTTGAGCACTTCAAAGTAAAAGAAGGGAAGCCTACTCACCACAACAAGCTGAAAGGAAAACAGAAAAAAAAAAAAAAGAAAACTTGTGAGAAACATAATTTTCCATTGCACTACATGAAGGAAGCGCCCAAAACTAAAGGATTATCAGTTAAATCAGCATGCACAAAGTGGCATATGTTGTTTCCAGATTAACTCAGAAAAGCATCCTTTCCTCAAGTTTTAAGTCGCTAATAACATTTTAACATTGCGTTCACACTGTATTAAGCTCTTAACCCACATCAATTTGTTCAAATAACAGCTCAGGTTAAACAAATGTCAAAGAGTCTTAGGGAAAAGATTTTCAGAAAAATGCATCACTCACAGCACATCCTCATGATGATGTCCAGGATCTCACAGTCCTTAAAAAAAGGAAAAGCACAATAAATCATCTTGTCTTCCAATTCTATCTCTAACCGCATTCAAGGTCATGGAGAAACCAGATTCTTATTTAAAAAATCGCAAAATGAAAAAAAAAAAAAAGAATATAAAATCTTATAACTTGTATAAAAGCGTACATGTCCATCCAGTTGCCATGGGGCACATCTGGCGACAAATACAGTACTCCCCATCCCTAGGAAGGTATCTGGGGGAGGTATCAGTCCTTTCATTTGGAGTTCTTATAGAGTCAGGTTGAAGGTGTAGGACCATGCTCAGTGGCAGCTCGGTTGTGCTGAGGCTCGAGCCGGGGACCTTTTGATCAGCGGTCCAGCACCTTAACCACCGAGCAAGTTATGCTACTTGACCATGATATAAATCTGATATAAATTTAATAATCTGGCACTGCAGTACTAAAAGGAGAAGTGCACTCATTCAAAAATACATCGACATTTTAAAGGTTTGAATTATATTAAATTATACTGCATAATGCATATTTTTTAATGTCTAACTGCTTTAAATTTAGTCAACAAGAATAAAAATCTTTGAAGTAAATTTGGTCAGTTGCATATGATACATTTTAAAGAGTTATGAACAGTTATATGACTTTGCCCATTGGTTCGACAATATATGTTTATCTTATCTTGAAAAGTAAGCATCAATTAAATGTAAGAACAAACACTTGTTTGTTTTTGTTTTTTAAATTAGTATTAGAGACAGGCGTAGCTCAGTGGTTAAGGTATTGGACTATGGCTCTGAAGGTCACAGGGTTAAACCCCACCACCACCAAGTTCCCTCTGTTGGGCCCTTGAGCAAGGCCCTTAACTCTTAACTGTCCTGATGTAATGAGAGAAAAATTTAAGTCACTCCGGATAAAGGTCTCTGCCAAATGCCATTACTGTAAATCTATAAGGAGGACCACCACATTGTTCAACCTCAAAGCAAAATAAGATAAGACTATGGATATGTATAATATAATAAAACCGTAAAGTGGGCATGTCTGTACATTGAAGATATTTGCGAAAAAATTATTTGGATGGATGTAAGATGAGTAATAGAACACATCAAGATGGTTTTTGGATTTTTGTCTGTTTGTTTGTGCACGCATTACATAAAAGCTACTGAATGAATTTTAACGGGGTTTTTACAGGTATATTTGGCCGAGCTTGAGGTAACATATAGGCTTTTTTTTATCACTATCAGTTCCACGGGAAGAGAAAATATGCTACTGTGAAATTTTAAAGTAAAATGACCTTATATCATAGAAATCATGAGTTTGTCAGTGTGCAGTTAAATTCCATGCAAATGAAGTCACAGGCACATCTAGTCTATTTATAAAAAATTACATAAAGAACATTTTAAGGTTAACTTTACCAAAATTAAAAAAATTTTTATGTCAGATATTTACTTACAAAAATTTAATACTTGCCTTTTATAATATTAATAAAATATATCCCTGGGCATATATAACTCTTTCTAATTTTTCAAATTTTTTTCCTAATACAACACATATTAAACTGAGTTATGATGTAAAACAATGGAAAATCCATTGGATATCCATTGGCAAAACTTGTATAATTGCTAGATATCTAATGTTAACTAAACAATGTCAGCTATGTGAAACTATTCCAGGATTTAACCAGTTAAAAGTGAAATCGCTCGCTGCGGATTGGCGGATTGAAGTGAGTCAAACACTTTAATTTCATTTCCACTGCAAGAAAATGGTCCTGGTCCAGACTGCGAGCTCCTGGTCTGGAACCATTGTTCAGAAAAGAACAATTCAGACTTTGTTTCAAGACACTCTGAACTCTTTGGTTTTGATTAACTCTTAAAAAGTAAATTATGCTAAGAAAACTGGTTCAGTGCTTATTATGCTTGCACTACTTCTACTAAAATATAATATTACTAATGTTTATGTTAAAGAAGCAATTTTAGTACAAACAGTATATTCTCATATGTATGTATTTGCTCAGGAGAAATAAAAGAGGGGATGTGAATGTGTTTTGTCTAATCAGATGAATCAAGTTAGTAGCATTGTAGCATTGCATGCAAGATACAAGGTGTTATAGAGACAAGTCTGATTGTTCATGGCGAACTTACATCAGCTCCAGGAGGGCCAGGAGGTCCAGGAGGTCCCTGGTCATGAGAAAGGGAAAAATGTAAAATGTGCATGTACTTAATACTCTGATATCTATGCCTAATATCTTGCACAACTGTACACACATAAACTGCTGGTATTATTTGCTCGTTCCAGAGCACTGGCCTTGGATAGAACCAAGCGAGCCTTTTATTCTTCCGGCACAGTAGGAGCCCTACCAGGGAAGTGTTGATCCTAGCTTTTGGAGACATCACGCTCCAAATAAGAGCATTTTTGAGGCAGAAGTGTCTCCTCCTTTATGGATGCCGTCCAGAGGAGAGCATGGTGGAATTTCTGCTTGAGAGCAAGCAGGCACTCTCCGCAGGCTTGCAACTGATGTGACAACATCCAGTTCTGGGCCAATATTTGTGTCCAGTATGTATATACACATTTAAAACACGGAATTCAGAATTTCTTCTTTTTTAAACTGCTTTGGTTTTTTACACTTGATCTCACATGTCAGAAGTAACCAATTTTCTTTTTGAGCGAGCAATTAAACCTATTAAATCAGTTTTTTTAGTTTTTATTTGACATGCATAAAAAAAAACAGGAAAAGCGTCTGGTGAACACTGTGTTCTCAAACTTGGCCTCTTCTCTGTCATTTGTGAGCTGTGAAAAAGCCTTCTGTGTTGCTCAAAATAATAGCGTTCGTCTGCAGATGGGGACAACATATTCAGCTGATGCCAGAGACAGTCCATGTCCAAAACTGCCTGTGCTCTCAGGATGACTGGAATAGGAAAATCTCTCCCTTCTGTCAATCATAGCAGCAACACTTGCCAGTCATGGGAGTATGAGTTCCGTCATTCCAACAAAGGCAAAGTGCCCTGCATATAGTACATGGAGGAGCTGTTACACTGCCCTATGATGCAACAGGAAAGTGAACTATTGGCGAAGGAAACGGCAAAAAGAACTGGGAATCAAATGTAGGAAAAATAGTGCAGACATAAAAAATACGAGGGGTGTTCAAACCGGGAAATGTGATGAAATTTCTGGTGAATTTCTGGTAAAAGCGATTGATGTTCACAGAAGACTTCAAGCACAGTATTGTGATGAGACTCTTCACCACCGCAGTAAAACATTGGAATCATGCAAACGTTTTAAAGCAGGTCATACATCCATGAACAAAAATCACGGCTGAAATGGCTCAGAGCCCACTCCAGTCTTTCCCTTTAAAACATTCAGCGGGAGGGCTGAAGACCATCACGTGTTTCCTCCGAACCACATGATGCCAGCCAACCGCATCTTCTCGAACTGCTCACTCATGCACCATTGGGGGCGGCGTAACACACTCGGAGGACAGAGCTCACTGACGCCCCTGATTGGCTGTATAGCCGTGATTAATGTCGGAGCACTAAGTACCTCTCATCCTTCCCCACTGAGAGAGCTCGGCCAATCAGCTCTCTCTAGACCTCCGCCACTCGGAGGCCCCAAAAACTTTCTACCTTGATGGTGTCCAAGCACTAGTGAAGTTCTGGGATAAGTGCATTAGTGTAGCAGGGGATTATATAAAGAAATAAGGGAGTTTTTACACTCATAACTGTTCTGTTATTCTGCAAAATAAGATAATATAATATATAATAATAATAAAATAATTCTCAAAAGTCCCGGTTTGACTTGAACACCCGTCAGACAGACAGCACTGTGTTCAGGACGTACAATAAGATGTGCAGTGATATGGCAGGACAGGAGGCATTTTGAGGGAAATATTAGTTTTGGTTTTTTATTTACTCACGAGTAATCCTTCAGGTCCTCTGTGTCCTTTTGCTCCTTTTGGTCCAGCTTCTCCTGGTCGATCATTCTATAAAATATGAAAAGACATCCATAAATGTCTAGTAATGTGTATTATTTCTAGGTTACAAGTATTTCTTGTTTCAAGCTTTCAACTCCTACTTGCGAAAACGAACCCATACAAACACATCTTCTCTATACTCTGTTCACTAGATCATGGTCAGGCTTTTAAGATAATACCAACCATCTGCCCTTTTTTACAGCTGCTTCACTCAAGCAAGTTCTATAGCCCTCAAATTCCACACTTTAAAGCCGACAAGCACCCGAGTCCCAACGTCATGGATTGCTTTGTTTTTTTTCCGCTTTGCTTTAATTACTTCCACAGACTTTTGAGACAAAGTCAAACCCCTTGATTATGGAAGACGCTTCACAATCCCCATGAAATATTTATAATCACATACAGTAAGAACATTTTCAAATAAATGATCCTCATGAGCAGGATACAGCACAACCCTTATGAACAACTGCTGATTTAGAGCAGAGGAAGTCACAGGCATGATCCATATGGTTTAAGTTTAAGAGAGACATTACAAACCCCATGGACAAGCTCAAGGACAGGAAGATAAACTAAACTTCGCATGAAATATGCACTATGTAATACTGTAAAACTAAACAAAGATCTCACTAGTGTCACTATTCTGAATAATGAACTGAGTAATATATACACTATATACAAAAATGACAAATTTGTAAACATGTGTAGTTGAAAGTCTCATGCACTGTATAGAAGTCGTTAAAAAGCCCATAAGATGATTCTTCATGATGTTTTGTCTCAACTTGGCTGATTAGCAGACTTTAAAATGTACAGACTGTTGCAAAAGTCTCTATACATAAAGGTAGTTAATATAAAACTTTATCTACAATATAAAGCATGCTTTACAGGATTGCCATTTCTACATTTCTTCTTCCAGTTGTGACGAAACTCATGTTAGCACATCTGGTGTTATAAGCGTAAATGCTTTCATTCGGTGCAAACCATGCAACAGCTTTCCTACCCCAGCGTGAGAATGATTTCAATATGGTCTTACTATGTAAGGGGTTGTGAAAGGCTATTTAAGGTTTTAAAATATAAAATCAAGTATGAAGGAATCGTCCAGGAGCCATTTCGCTAACTAACTTTCTTTTGGCTGGTCCCACTGAAGGGTCGCCACGGTGGACTATCGGATCCGCACATAACTTGGCACAGGTTGTTTACACCGGATGCCCTTCCTGATGCAACCCTCCCATTTTTCTACCCGGGCCTGGGACCAGCACTGCATCCAGTGGCTGGGTAGTGTGGGGTGAGGCGTTAAAACAAGTTAACTTCCCATCACAGTATGTATAGAGACTTTTGGAACACCCTGTACTTCAAAGTAATCAGACATCCAGTAGACCTACACTTACCAAACCAAAAAAACTAGTTCTGTTAACTGTTCTTTTGTGTAATCTAACATTTTACTTTCTGTTTCATCCATTTATTATCTGTAGGGTCATAGGGAACCTCAAGCCTATCACAGGGAACTCAGGGCACATGACAGGCTAACTCCCTGGATTGGGTGCCTGCCCGTCACTTGGCACAAGCAGACTTACAAACCCCGTCATACACTACAGGAAATTTGTTAATTCCAATCAGCCAACACTGCATGTCTTTGGACTGTGGAAGGAACCCGGACTACCCGGAGGAAACACCCTGAGCACTAGGGGTAATGTCCACACAGATTCAAACCCCCAATCCTGTCCACAGTGCTAACCATTAAGTCACCTCAAATTTTGAGTGAAAAAAGCATACTACAGTGAACAACCTACCTGGTTCATGTTCGTTACACCATAAATAAATTAAAAAAAATCAATCGGCGCTAATGCACCTGAAATCTGGCGCTTTATACAATTCCATGTACGTTCTACTTACATGAGTCCAAAAAAAAAGAACAATCTATAAATACCTGCCTTATGACATTTGGAAAACATTTAAAATGAATCAGAAAAGAATCTAATGTGAATGCTTAAAAAAAAAAAAAAAGACAGACAGAGGGGCTTTGGTCTGCTAGCCCATTAATACCAGCCAACCCTGAGCGTGAGACTTAGTCATCCAGGCAGTTGGTACAGTACAGTAGGTTTGGAAAGTCTTCTGGAAACTGTGGCTGTTCAAGGAAGCCTCTGGGGCCAACATCTGCAACAGCTTTCCACCCTTGTAGCCTCAGTTGAGAAGCATACGTAACAGACTTTCCTCCTCAGTCATAATGGCAATTTCCAGGCATCTTTACAATCCTTATAGACTTACCACAACATACAGTAAGTTCTAAGCTCAATCGCCAGGATCTTCTCCTAGCCTCGCCGATTGAAGTACAACAGCAGCCCTTAGTGATGCCAGTGGTTTTTCTCAAGTGCGCACTCGTTTGCAGTTTGACTTTTTCAACATTGAATATGACCATAATGAATAGGATTTAAGTGCCTTGAGCTGAAATGAGGCAATGATTTCGGTAGCATATAGAAAGGGTTGAAACTAAAGTCGTCAAAATAAACTTACTTACTTACTGTGATGTACTGTATAGTTGAGTCTAACGAGGTTAAAGCTCCAGTATATCCACTTTGGAACCCGTTTAGACTCATGGAGGAGGACACATGCAATACCTTTTTGACTTCTAGCCCAGGGGGAGCAAGGTCAAGTACATTCTTGACCCCAGGGCTCTTCATAGATTTTTTTTATAATTAACATCAAAAGCCTGCTCCTGACCACTGAGGCTGTGGACTTGTACATCAGATACTTGAGCTTGTGTCTTGATACTTAGTTTTGACTACAGCACACAATGTGGTAGCCAGGTCAGTTCCTTATGCAATCAGAGTCACTCTTTCACAATTTGAGTCCTGGAATATGCCTGTGGCATTAGTGAAGAAAAACTCTATAGATGTGATTAACCTGGTCATTCAGTACATTCAGGTCATCAGCTGACTTAATTTTATTGCCTCATAACGTTGCTGAGCATAGAGATCTCCATTCATGATTTTTGTCAACCACACGTCTTCCAGAAGTTTCCAGACGTTTCAGCACTATCCATTCAGGTTTTGATGCTATGTTAAAGGGATCTTAATCCAGTTTGAGTAATTTTAAATCTTGTTTTCTTTGCTTGATGCAGCACAATAACTTGACCTTTTTTTTGGCAAGGCAGTGTATAAAAGGATCATTCCTTCATTATATATATATCCTGAACAGATTACTGGGCCTCCTTTTGCTCTTAAAACAGACTCAATTACTTCTGACATGCATTCCATAAGATGTTGGAAGAATTCCTTTGAGATTCTGGCCCATGTTGATTTAATTACATTACACAATCCCTGCGAATTTTCCATGCTGCAAATCTCTGGATCTATGTTCCACATCCTAAATGTGGTATATAAGATTCAGATCCAGTGAATCTGAGTGGGAAGGCCTTTGGCTTGTAACATGGTGCTTTTTCATGCTACGAGTAATAAAAAAAAGTGTCAAGGAAACATTCCCCACACCATTACACAACCTTCACCTGAACCCTTGATAAACGCAGGTTGGGTCCATGGGTTCATGCTGCTGGTACTAAATTCTGACCCTAACATCTGTGCTTGTCAGCAGAAATCGAGATTCCTTAGATCAGGCGATGTTTTTTCAGTCTTCATCTTTTCAGTTTTGGTGAGCCTGCACTCACTGCGCTCTCAGATTTCTGCTCCGCTACTGTAGTTCATCCACTTCAATGTTCAGCATGTTGCGCATTTTGAGTTGCTTTTCTGCTCACCACAATGGTACAGAGTGGTTATCTGAGATTCTGTCGCATTTCAACCAGTCTGGCCACTTTTGATGGGTTTCATCAACAAGTCTCGTCTGTCCACAGGATTTTTTTAACGGCACCATTCTAAGTAAAATCTAGAGACTGTTGGTCAAAAAAAATGGAGATAAATTTTCCTCTTTTCTGATGGTTGATGTAAACAATAACTGTATCCTTTTATGAATTGCACCACTGCCACAAGATTGAATGATTAGATAATTACATGAGTGAATAGGTGGGATTGTGGCTTAGTGGTTAGCACTGTCGCCTTGCACTGTTGCCCTCCAGGGTCCAGGTTTGATTCGCGCCTCTGGTCTTTGCATTGAGTTTGCATGGTCTCCCCGTGCTTGGTAGGTTTCCACTTGGTACTCCAGTTTCCTCCTACAGTCCAAACTGGGATTGCTAAATTGCCCGTAGTGTGTGAACTAGTGTGTGAGTGTGTGTGTGCCATGTGATGGATTGGCACCCTGTCTAGGGTGTACCCCGTGCCTCATGCTGTAAAGCTCCTGAGATGGGCTCCAGGCCAACCTGCATACATATGCAACCCTGAATACAGGATCAAGCAGTACGGTATAGATGAGGAGTGAGTGAAAAGGTGTACTGATGTTCTTGCTCGGTGAGAAATACATCCAATCATCTGAGATTACTTAAAATCTGCATTTTTTAAAATGTAACTTTTTTAGGGTTTTACTGTAAAAAGAAAACAGATTTTTTTTCACTGTGTTCTTTCAGTGGTTAATGTGGTCAAGGGGTATCTCAGTAGTTAAGGCATTGGCCTATGATTTGGAAAGTCCCAGGTTTAAACCAAAGCATGACCAAATTGCCCCTGTTGGGCACTTAAGTTAAGGCCCTTAAGTCGATCTGGACATGGGCGTCTGCCAAATGCTGAAAATGTGTGATTTGCTATTTTTTAATGTGTTGTTGTTTATTTTTTTTAAAATTAAAAAAAAAAAAAAAAAAAAAATATATATATATATATATATATATATATATATTGTTATCAGCACATTACGGTATATCTGTGCTCCAAAGTATTCAAATCGGTCTGTTGAAATACAAAGGCCTTAATCAAGATGATTCCTTGTTTCAGACTGTGCATTCTTTGTTCATGTTATCACTGTAACAAGCAGATTATTGCTCAGATAACACGACTAATGTTATAGTATAAATGTTTCTTAATCTTCTCTAACCTCTCTACAATTCCTTGCTCATAGTCTCTCTTTAATATCATGTGTTTTTACTTGTGTCTGTCAAATGTGGTTCAGCCCATAAACACTAGGGAGGTACAGATGTTAAGATAAAGGAGTTGCACAAAGCATTCTTGATTAATTCGCATGACTTCGCTGTGGCTGACAGAGTCAAACCAACAAGACTGCTTTCCAAGAGTACTCTTTACATTTAGACCTATGCCGTGACGCTGTCAGCTGGAAATCACATAACTGACAGAACTTGTAACTACTACAAATAACCAATTCCACCAAGTTAAACAAGATCTCGTTACTGGAATAGAAACAAGTGTAACAGTTCATTAAATGCATACTGAATGTACTTGTTTAACCAACTGTGAAGTTAACATATGGACTCCAGGCGTGAGCCAAGCTTGCGTGACATTACATTATACTGTATGGGAAAGCTTGCCTAGTTCGAGTGGAAGCCTATACCCCTCCCATATTACTACCTTATTTGGACCTGAGAACTTTATCAAAACACAAGTTATTCCAGTGGAGTTCTGCAGAAGTGCACAAACTAGTAAAGGAGCCAGATATTTGATAATACATAATCAAGCATTTCCTTAGACTGTTCTATTGGGACCAGACTCTATGACTAGACTCCTCCAGCCTCCATAACTCAAGAACAACAAATACGACCTTGATAGAATGAACTCTTGTTAGACTTGTGACTTGTTACCAACCCAGAGGGAGCAAACTGTTTACTCAATTGGACCGTATCGTCTAAACACACACACACACACACACGCACACAGAGTGAAAAATCCTCAAAATTCAATGAAATAGTTACACAACACATAAACCAATTAAGCAAATCACGGCAAAAGTGCATAAAACACACCAAACATGTGTTTAAAACCGTTTAGATGTACTGAAATTGTGTTTCATTTAAATAAAATTTTAATTAAAGTCAAAGTTGTCAATATTTTTAATCTCACCAACAAACCAATGCTGTCCAGACTTTACAAAAATGTAATAAACAACACATGCTTTATATTAAAACCAGAGAGGTTCTTTGATGTGGCCTGAACCAAATGCACTTCACTTAAAAATCACATGGCGATACCAGAATAAAATTGCCAGATGTTGCCAAAATAAAAATTTTAAATTAAAAAAATGGCCGACGTGTTTAATCACCAGGTCTGACTGGCGTTGGCTTTACACAGGATGTCCCACAAGGGCTAAAGATTCATTTCGAACATATGGGATTTATTACAAGCGGCATGGTGGATGAGGAGTTTGGCATCAATAAAGCGCATTCTTGGCTGAACCTGGACGTCCCAAAGACACACAATATAAAGAACAATCTATGAGCTGCTACCAAAACTTCATCATCGAGTACTACAACGGCATTTTATCCACGATTTAATCATTACACCCTGTTTATCATAGGATCCATATGTTCTTTTTTATTTCTAAAGAAGAGACAAACACCAAAATCAAACTGATTCTCTGAGTACTTTCAAATCAAAGTCTAATGGATCTACTAAAATGAGTTATCTGTTTTCTTTAAGGTTGCCCTTGCACTGTTTGGTCTTGTTTCCATGACAAGATACACAAACAGCTGTAAAAACTCAAATGTGGTGCCAGCAACCAGGCCACTATCATCAAAGAGAAAAACTGCGCCAATCTTAGCAGCTCAACAAAAGGAGTGACTTAGATAAAGGACTGACAGAAACTGAAGATAACGAGAGGGAAGGGAAATGATAGACAGATGGAGGTAAAACAGGAGGAGTGGGTGGAGGAATGTTCTTTTCCTGGTGAGAAAACAAAAATTGTCCAAGTGACAATAAAATTTTTTAGGTACTCACATCTTGGCCGGGGTCACCAGGTTCGCCGTCATCCCCCTTGGGCCCTGGTGTTCCTTTGCTTCCCTGAACAGGGCAAGAGAATGAGTAAAGAGCTGAACTCTTCATGATATACAGTACTGTATAATCTCGGCATGAACAAAGCCTGATGTCAAAGCACTAGTACATGTATGAGAAAACTTGTTGGCCTGCTTGATGGTATACTTACAGGCTCTCCAGGATCTCCCCTGGGACCAGGATAACCCTAGGACATTGAAAAGACAAAGATGCATCAATCTCTAATGAAACTATGAAGCTTATTTTTTGTTCCTTTTTTATGAGAGTAATGATATACCTGGAAACCATGGCAACCCTCTGTTCCGTTTCCTGGTGGTCCGTCTTCTCCCTATGCATTAAACAACATAATTACAGTCTTCAGTTTGTAAACTCCAGTTTTTTGCATCTCTGGTTATTTTTCACACAAAGTGAACAAACCCTCTCTCCCATAAGGCCTCTGTCTCCTGGGGAGCCTTTGATTCCTCTGGGTCCTTTAGAACCCTATAAAAAGTGAAAAGTTAAACATACAGTGAAATAAAAGTGGCTTTTAGGGTAAAAGTATGTAATTGCAGATTTGAGCTTTTAAATTGTCTTACCTCTTGTCCTGGGGGACCCTCGTCACCACGGTAACCTGCAGGCCCAGGCTTTCCTGCCTCACCCTAAGATTTAACAATAAAAATAAATAAATAAAACTTATGAGACACTTTATATTATGGATAAATATATACATAGTTGCTGTATGTACAGCGCATTTAGAAAGAGGTTGCGAGTAATTCATTATTTTTTTCTCATCAATCAACAAATATATCCCATAATATTAATGCTGTTAAGTCAAATCTGGAGTATTACTAGACCTTTGGTGAAGTTTCATGCTTATTACCATTCAAGTGCCAGGTTCCCCAGGAGAGGTGATATTTGGCATTCAAGTCAATCAGACCATAGCGATTTCACCAAAGAATCTTGCCTTTTGAAAGGCTCCTGGAAAGACATTAGAGTTCTGGCACGGTGACGTTTGGGATTTAAGTCTCTCGCCTTATTATGGTGCTTTTCTGATTAAGCTTAGCTGTTTGTTTGGCTGAACTGTTGGTTACGAAAATTCCGCTTAAAAACGTTGGAAATCGCTGTGTTCTTTGGAACCTGTTAAACTTCAGAGAATGTCCAATTTCCTTCTACAGATTCCTTTCCAATATCTTATCTTGGAAGTCTTTATGGATAATTCCAATGTCCTCATGACTGTTTTCCTGCCCTGTGAGCTCTAGAGCTTTATATCAACAGGTGTGCGCCTTTCATAATCATAGTCAAAAAGCCACGCTCTAGAGCGAAAAGCCACGCTCTACAGTGCATTACTTCCCACTTCAGTCACACTGGAGAAACATCTCATGGACAATCAACAGTTATTAGGTGCATCAAAGCTCAATTTTTTCAAGTGTAGTAAAAAATGGGCACGTGTTGGTTTTTCCATTAATTTTTCAATTGTTTGTACCTAATAATTTATTACAATCTGTCAAAACTAAACACATAAATCATTGCCAATAGTTCAATGGTGTACCAATTTTACAGTTAATTCCATATGACTGAAATAAAGAGGTCATAGTTGTTTATGCATGACGGTCTGGGAAAACCCACTCAATATCATTCTGGCAAACTACCAAAAAAAATACTCAATTCTCAATCAAAAATGTATTTTTCCATTTAAAGAGGCTGTATTATGCAACTTTCACTTTTAATCACTTTTAGACATTTAAACGGGTCACCAGTATGCATGTCCAAAACAAAAGACGCCTTCTTTTTGTACTTTTTTTTTTTTTTGTATTTGTGAAGGCTTAAACAAGCCAATCAGATTTTCCTGCTTATGTGACCTCATATAAGAAAAGCCCCTCCCTCAGCATGTTGTTCAGTTCTGCTGTTATCAGCAGTAGTTCATTAACATAGACACTGTGATGGTACATGTTTCATCTGGTGCATTAACACAAACTTTGGGGGAGGTCAGAGAACAGTGAAATAGTAAACTGTGGGACCTTTAAGCAGCCATAAATTAATTTCTTGAAAATGATGAATAACTGGTTTACTAATAACTTTTGGTTTACTGGTAACTTTAAAATTTTGCCTTTTATATCTGCAAAGATTGCATAAGTGGGTAAGGAGCCAGCCAAACCATGCTGATGAAAGTCTGCATAAAAATCTTAAAATCTTGCCCATTGTGCAAAGTGTGATTTCCTCACACACTGAATGTTTGGACAAGTTATTGGACAGAATACCGAACCGAACAAAAGTCAAAGACCACCCTTTTGTTTTCTCTCGTCTAGTGATCTTGTGCTTATTGGTAATTATTTGCTGGCAAACAGTAATAAGGGATAAATGTACACTACATTGATTCTATGTTTTAAATAAATTTTTTGTAATGTATGAACAGAGGTGGGCAAAGTACACAAATCCTTTATTTTTAAATACATTTAATAGATAACCTATTACTCAAGTACATACTGTCCACAACAGTCTCCACTTCTAATTCCAAACACCTGCTACATGATTAGAGAAGGCAAATCATACAATGATGCATAATAGCCAGGAGGTGGCTTCAAACACTATGCACCACTCTGGTTATTTAACGCATTGCCATACAGTAATGTAGTGCAATAGAAAGTACAAATATTTGTTGTAGGGTATAGTGGAGTAAAAGTAAAATTAATACAGCTACTCAGGTAAGGTACAGATACATTAAATACAGTAATGTAGTAAATGTACTCAGTAACCCTACACTTCCGTGTGTGAAATATACTAATATAAACAATAATAATAATAATAATGGGGAAAGTGTATTGAACAAAATGACACAAGTCTTCAATTCTTATCAGACGCTCACTTTCTTGTCAATTCCAATGGAACTGGTCTTTTCTTAGTTTTCACTTTTAGGTAAGCAAAGGTTAAAATGTTACGTCTGGTTGAGATTAAAAAGAAAAGCAGTAAATGACAAAATGTGACCATATGAAGGGTTTTTCCAGGCCGCCAGATATTCATTTGATATCAGCTAAATTCCATTCTATATTTGCGAGCCCTTTGGAAAACATGGGACAAAAAACAGTTCGAGGTTAACATAAGTTACACTTATCAAGTGTTCAACTTTCTTCTGATTTTTTTTTTTTTTTTTAGTGTAGAGTCATGTGCCCGAAATACACATATGACTCCATAGAAACTGCATTACTGTTTATATACAGCTTTGACTTTTCCTGAGAAGGAGTCTTGGAACATAAGAAAATTAACCAAATGGAAGATTTGGAAAAAGTAGTGGCTTTTTTCTCATATATTACAAAACACATCAAGATTTCCAACTCCCTTAACCTTTCCGACTGGAAAAAAAAAATGCTGTGCCAGTAAAAGTAAAAAAAAAAGAAAAGAAAAGTAAAGCTCTAGTCAGATTGTATTTAGGTTACACAAAAGAAAACATTTTATATTAAAAAAATGAATTTAATATGACATATGTGCTACAGCGTGTACAGTATAAACCGCTAATTTGGATGCACAGGGAAGACAAAACACAAGCGAAATGTTGTTCCTTATAAGGCGTGCTAGAGAAGGGAGGTGTGACGAGTAGCATTAGACACACTGTTTGGAGGAGTCTAAACAAACCATGACCTGTGGGTTTATTTCAACAGAATTCAAATTCCGAAACACCACCCTTATGATTAAAATTGCATTATTATTATATTAGTAATATAGTTTATTAGTTTTTTCTTAACAAGTAGTTACAGTAAGAAGCAAAGTGCAATTTATAACTTAAATTACAATTTTTTTGTGCAGGCGAAATAATACAATTTATATTTTCAATAGCTTCTTATATATACAGTATATGTGTATTACTATTATTATTATTATTATTATTATTATAAAATGAAGCAGAACTAAAGCTACTAAGGAAATACAAGCTTAATATAACTATGTTTAAGATATTTTCATTTCTAAAAATAAATTTTTTTAAGTCAATCTTAGACTTAAAAAAAAAAAGCTCATGGATTTAGATTTGGTACAAGTAAAGCACTTGTAGCTTAGACTGTTAACAGATAAAATGAACTATGCATTAGATTAATAAACTAATAACCTGAAATATTTTTCAATTTCAATCTGATTTTGTAATGGTCATGAAACTCTGATTCGGTTTGCTAAATCATGATTTAGTCACACAGAAACACGACTCAACATGAACCCCTGCAGCTGGTCCCTGATTCTGACAAACTAGTTCATTTCAACAGTGCAAATATTATAACTGGAAAGTGCAAGTTTTCTACTAAGATTTTTTAAAAGATTTGTACTATTATAGGCCAATTTTAATAGTAAAAACAACAAAATTAACTGAATATGACAGGTTTCTAGATGTTCCCTTGAAACAAGTTAGTAGGTTTGAATTGGGTTACTGTGGACATCTGGGAACCGGTCAGGATGCAGAAACTGTAAATCTTAAAATTTCTTATTTTTACTCTTTTCATATCATCTCATCACCTAAATCAGTTCAAACTCTTCCTCTGATCTCTGGTGTGCCTCCTAACCAACATCCAACATCTGCGACTTTGGACAAATGTAGGGGGGGGGGGGGGTAGGGGGGGGCAAAATGCCTGAGCTCTGAGATCAGCTTTGAGCTTTCAGCCTCTCAAAGATTAGAAGATCATCTAAGTCAAAAAAGTGCTCAGGGCTCAGTCGTCTTATATTAGATGTTTTTTTTTCAACAATTTTTCTTTGTAATGAAGAAATACCCGCCATTGGTGATGTTTAATCTATCCGATCACCATTCTGTGCCACATTTTGTTGGCTCGTACGTTTAACATCAGATTAGTTAAAGCATGCATGGATTTGTCACTTACTGGGTCGCCGTTACCTCCAGTCGATCCCTCACGTCCAGGCTCGCCCCGAGGACCTGGCTCACCCTACAAAGGTCAAAGGTTACGTCATTACTTTTTATTCACCTTAATGAAATTCACTCATTTCAGGTGCATTACATTATAAGCCTAGTCTTTCTCATATAGAATATCATACAAGGTGAAACTTGTATGTACTCTTACTTTAAAAAAATATATTTAAAAAAAACACTATGGAAGCCATGGCGTCTAAACAATCATAGTTGCTAAGGAAAAACAGTTTAGTAGGGAACCTCTTTTAGAGATAACAGCTTCCTCCACCAACGTGATATATGTGATGTCACTCTTAATTGCAGTATTATAACTATAGATAAAATTAGTGTCTCCAAAAGTAGCGTAGAAACTTACAGGGTCTCCTCTGGGTCCTCTGTTCCCTCGGGAACCTTGTTCACCTTTCTCGCCTCCTGTACCCTAGAAAGGCATTGAAATATAAAATGTGTAATTCAGGGAAATTCTGTTACACTGCAAAAAAAAAAATTTACATCTTAGCAAGTAGAGTATTATTTATCTAAAATATACATTTATTCAAAATGTCATAAGACTACAACAAATGAAAATTACAATTATTAAGCTTTTGTCTAGTAAAATTTGAAGCAAAAGCTTTCTTGTTCTAGTGGCAGATAACTTAGCTTCTTTGAAGAAATAAACTGCTAAAACTAGCAAAAACAATTATCTGCTCTATAACCATAAAGTTTTGCTTTAAAATAAAAAAGAGAATATGTCTAACAATAAGATTAATAGTCTTGTATTCAGTTCGCTGTAATCTCATTTCACGAAATTCTAGATAAATGTAACTGTATTCACTTGCCAAGTGTTTTTTTTTTTTTTTTTTTGCAGAAAATATTGTTATAATGAAAATTGTTGAAATTATTACTCTTTCGCCAGGTGGGCCATCTGGTCCTTGTGGTCCCTAAAAAAAACAAAAACGGAAAACATATCGTCGTTTTTCATGATCGGCGTATAATATACAGAGCATTCAAAATCATAGACGTGATAAACAGTAGCTCTTGTGTACACTGATTCACATACTGCACACTTATGATCACAATTTTCACAACAAAACAAAAACAAAATCATTATCATGGAATGTTTTTCACCCTACTACAAATCAATTTAATATGCAATAGCTTGGTGAACTTTATGAGTCAACATCAAGTCAACTTGAAAGCTGTGTACAAATGTGCAAGAAGAAGTTGAAACGAAAACACTGACATCATCTCCTCGTTCTCCTTTATCTCCGTTAGCTCCTCTCGGTCCTCTGTCACCCTACGGGAAAAAAAACATCACAGATGAGTTAATGGCAGAGCGTCTTATAGGACGGAGTCATAAAGGAACAGAATCGCGGAAGTTAAAAACAGCTGTGAGCGCCACTGCTGGACTATAAACCCGGTTTGATGCACTAAAATGTTTTTAGCTACTAAGAGCCAAACTAAAGACTGTAATCTTTGGGTTGTACCTTATCTCCAGGGGGGCCATAGTTTCCTGGTCTTCCAGCTCCACCATCAGCACCAGCCTCTCCCTAGGTAGGAGAAAGACACATTTAAAACTTATAGTCTCGTCCATAGACCATAGTCTCGTCTCTGGCTTCCATGATTCTTTTTAATCGTTTAGAATTTATGCATTAAAAAAAAGCAAGAATTAGTAATACATTATATTATTATCATCATGACCATATCACTAATGTCTTTCCAGTTTTCACAATGTGAAAAAAAAAGAAGAAGAAGAACAAAACATAGACACAGAATCAGTTCCTTACTTTGTCTCCTTTTTGTCCATAAGAACCAGAGTCTCCTTTTGGGCCTGGATCCCCTTGGAAACCCTTTAACAGAGAAAGAAATTTGTCCCATTAGGACTGCTTAGGTCTGTAGGTTTCTATCACCAGAACTAGACCTAAAAGACAAGAATTGTCTATAATAAAACTCATTAAAGAATGTAAATAAAATACAAACACTTTTTTTTCTCTTGTGCCTCATCTCAGAAAATTGGCCAGGATGTCAGGTCTGGTAAATGTTTGGCTCTGTGCGAGGCAAACATCCTCAAGTCCTGTGCTCCAGATGCAAGCTGAGCATAAACAGCTGCTCGGTACATAATGTCTGACTGACGTAGGAAAAATGCAATCATTTTGCTTGAGGGGGCGGTACTTCCACGGGTTCGTTCAATCGGCGACGGACATCCAGGAAAACGCGACATCTCAGCCAACCAGAAGCCGGAGCTCTAAAGCTACACTTCATTTAGCAGCAGGTGTTTAATAGAGACAATAAATCCCTGATATACCCCGAATCCTCGGAGGGGGTCTTATACTTTGTAAATATTTATCATGCTACCATGGCAACGCTGTACGAGTATACGTTAGCATTACAGTGGATCACTGCAGACTCATTTTACTTCTGCCCCGGTGAGTCATGCTGAAAACTGAAAATCGCTTAGTAAGAAGATTTCACACTTTAAAATCCCGAAAATGTTCAGACTTACATCCTGTCCGGGCGACCCTTTGCAGCCTCGCAGACCGTCGAACCCTGGTTCACCCTGTAAGACAAAACATAAATACACTCCAGTATAAATATTGAGCTTGATATGGATAAAGGTGAACCACAAGATGGAGGAAATCCCGTAGTGTGGTCATTCTACAGCTTGAGTATGGAAAGATTACTCAGGAGGAATCTGAAGAGGCTGATGATTTGATTAATGATAGATTGTAAAAGGTATTACTGATATAAAATACACAGTAAAGGAATGTGGTCTACCGAGTTTTGTATCGCGATTCTTTTTTGTGCCGATTCACGTAAAATCATCAAAGGCATTTTATATACAGTATTTTTGCATTTGAGGTGGTAAAATGTTGCTGTTCATCTATAATCCTACAGGTAGTGCACTCAAAACTATTCCCACGTTGGCAGCCGGCACAGTAGCCTGTGTTGTAGGAGCAAATTATTTGCTAAGTTCAAAACAAAATCTGCAGATCAAATCAGATATCAGAATATGTATAAAATCATGATGCAGAAAGAATTGCAATACAGATCCAATCTGCACTTAGATATCATGGTAATATTTATTGTAGGTCCCTGGTGATTCCCATCCTTAGCATTCAGTGTACCGCAGTCATATTCTTGTAACGACATATGACTAGATTTCATCACTCACAGATTTCAATATGTTTTCATTGCAGTTTCCTAGTTTGCTTATTAATTTGCCTTTATAGTTTACTTTGATACAAATAAGCACATTTCTTTTCTTAAATGGTTAAAAGTAAAAAAAAAATATATATATTCAGTTATCCTACTGTACAAGTACATCATTTATTATTCTTGAAAACAATTATGTAATTTCGAAGCTCTGCAATAAATAACACACTAAACAATATTTGTTACATTATTCAAAAAAGGAAAGAAAAAAGTGACTTAGAGTATTATGTCATCAAACCCTTTGGGGAAAAAATTTGACTGAGAATTCTATTTATTGCTTGGTTATTGATGATTATATACACAAACAAGTTAAAACATTAAAACCACTCAAGGGTGAATTGAATAACATTGATTATGACATTACTGTGGCATCTGTTAAGGTTTGGGATATATTACGCAGCAAGTGAACAGTCAGTTCTCAGAGTTGATGTGAAGGAAACAGGAAAAATTAGCAAGTTTAAGGATCTAAGTGACTTGACAAGGGCCAAAGTGACTGGGTCAGAGCATCACCAAAACAGCAGGTCTTGTGAGGCGTTGGTTATTTTTCTTCTATACGTGGTGCAAAGAAGGACAACCAGTGAATCGGTGTCAGGGTCATGGGCACCAAGGGTTCATTAATGGGAATTGATAATTAAACTTTTTCCAGAAGGATAACTCATTGCAAAAACTGTTCAGGAATCGTTTGAAGAACATTACAAAGAGATCTAGGTGTTGACGTGGACCTCCCCATTTCCCAGATCTCAATCTGATCGTGTGTCTGGTGGATGAACTGGACAAACAAGTCTGATCCACGACTCACAACTAACAGGGCATAAAGGATGCCAGGCATGCCATGAGGCTTTAGAGCTGTTTTGTTGAATCAAGGGTGACAACATTAGACACGTGGTTTCAATGTTATAGCTGATCCACATTATATAAATGTTACAAACTGAGTTGTATTTCAGTAAGTAAAATAAGTATGTGATCCCCTACCAACCAACAGTAATTTTGGATCCCACAGTTTAATATAAGAAGGGTGTTCCCAACAACAACTCGTTATGTATAAAAGTCACCTGTATCTTCCATTCAAACCTCACCACCATGGGCAAGACCAAAGAGCTGTCAAAAGACATCAGGGACAAGACTGTAGACCTGCACAAGGCTGGAATGGGCTACAAGACCATCAGCAAGAAGCTTGGTGAAAAGGAGACAACTCTTGGTGCGATTAATCGCAAATAGAAGAAATTCAAAGTTACCATCACTCGCCCTCGGTCTGGAGCTCCATGCAAGATTTTATCTCATGGGGTACGGATGATCATGAGAAAAGTGAGGGATCAGTCCAGAACTATACAGTACTGTAGGAGTTTGTGAATGATCTCAAGACAGGTGGGACCACAGTCACCAAACAAACCACTGATAACACAATACACCGCCATGGATTGAAATTCTTCAGCACTGCAAGATCCCGCTCCTCATGAGGGCGCATGTACTATACAGATCCATCTGAAGTGAAGGATTGGGAGAAAGTGCTGTGGTCAGATAAGACCAAAATTGAGCTCTTTGGCATCAACTCGACTCGCCATGTTTGGGTGAAGCAGGTAAGGCATTGGACTATGGTTTGGAAGGCCCAGGTTCAAATCCTACGACCACCAAGTTGTCCCTGTTGGGCCCTTGAGCAAGGCCCTTAACCTTCAACTGCTCAGATGTATAATGAGATAAAAATGGAAGTCGCTCTGGATAAGGGCATCTGCCAAATGCCTAAATGTAATGAAACATTATGCTTTTCTCTGAAAAAGGTACAGGCCGATGGGCCACATATTTTATTGATGAGAACGTCCTGAAGATGGGTCGTGGATGGGTCTTCTAGAAGGACAATGCCCCAAAACATACCGCCAAGGCAACAAAGGAGTGGCTCAACAAAAAGTCGTGGAGTGGCCTAGCCAGTGTCCAGACCTTAATCCGATAGAAAATTTATAGAGGGAGCTGAAACTTTTAGGAGATGAAGTTGGAAAAAGACAGGCAAGAAACCTTAAGGAAAATGAAAGGCAACTCAGTGTATAACATTTGCATCATCTGCTTTTTTTTGGATTTAAGGTTGATATTCTGTCTCTATCCTTTAAAACAAACCTATGATAAAAAATGATAGACCCTTTATTAGGCAAACTTCAGCAAAAAATCTGCAGGGGATCAAAAAAAATTTTTCTTCACTGTGTGAATATACTGAACACACACTTTAATATTAATATACTTTGATGTATACTTTTCACTTTTCAATAGATTTCTGTTTCGATTTTCTTACATTACATGGACACTCTTGCACACTTTTTTTTTTTCTTTTTTACAATGCATTTCACAGCATTTAAAGGCCAACTTGTGACCACTGAAGGCCATTTCTCACAGAAAGCTTTTATTAACTTTTATCTTCCGGCCATGCATCTATTTTAACAAGCATTTAAACCAGATGTGGAACAAACAGTACCCATCTGTCCTGCTGCATCTGTAATTTTTTTTTTCTTTTCTTTTTTTTGCATAGGTGAAACAGCCGTTAACAATTTAACACCGCTCTTATAAAAAACAAAACAAAACAAAACACTGATTTACATAATAACTATGTGTGCTGTATTTTACAGCAAAATGATTTCTGCCCAACTTTGCTCTTTACTTCTTTGCTTCTCCTGGTTTATGCCATACCTTTTTACTTTCACTTTTTTTATGTGATTAATGTGAAGCAGAACATGTGTTAGAGATGGGAGAAAAAAACAACAACTATTCAGTTACTTATCTTAAGATTCTTTTATTTGACAATGTATGTATTGCCACATTAAATCCAAAATGTATTTATTTATTTTTTTAACATTTTTTATATTTATTTATGTTTGCATTTGAGATGGTAAAATGTTGTCATTCCTCTATAATCCTACAAGTGGTGCACTCTAAACTATAACACAGCATCGTGTGTGGTAGAAGCAAAATATTTCCAAAGTTTGCTTAGAATTGTATCCAAATCTTTTTATTACATTTTTTTAAATTAAATTTGGATATTTATAAAATTATGATATTAACAGAATCGTAATACAAATTGAATCTTCGGTATCGTGATAATATCGTATCGTAATTTCCATCCCTAATTAGCTAGCTCTTAGACACCGGGCAGCAGATATTACAGCATTTGACAGCAAAGATGAAGAACATCCAAGGAAGCAAGAACATTACTAACTCTAAGTACAATTACTAAAGTCTAGAACACAAATTGACTCTTACCTTACGCCCATCGATTCCATCCCGTCCAGGCTGCCCTTTGTCACCCTAGAAGTATAATTGAGTAATATTATAACTTGAGCTAAATACTTAGACAAATGTAAAGTAAATTAGATCTAATCAGTGACTGTGAGCCTTACCTTGAAGCCTTTGTGACCTCTTTCTCCCTGCATGAGAAAAGAGCTACATTAGACAAGCAGGAACATCTCAAAGAATAAAAAACAACCAACAACGCTTATCCATTGTAACCGTATGCAATTTCATTTTGACAGTGTGATTTCTCACCTTTAGTCCTCTTTCTCCTTGGTCTCCCTACAAGAAATTCCAGAAGCAAAAACATGAGCTATCATGCCAGTATGAACATTTTAAAGGCTTTTTAAAGACAACTGTAGAGACAAACCTTCATTCCTTGATAACCGACTGGACCAGGATCACCAGCCCTTCCCTATAAGATGAAAAAAATATGAAGAAAGAAAGTCAAGTCAACACAACAGACATATGATAAGAAGACAATGGCTCATTAGTCAGGCATTACACATAGATTAGTAAGCAGTGACTTTCACACCATTTCATTTTTCTTCTTCTTCTTTCAACTGCTCCCGTTAGGGGTCGCCACAGCAGGCCATTCATGTCCCACGAACTCTGTCTACCACATCTTCCCTTGTCCTGCATGTCCTCCCTTACCACATCCATTAACCTCTTCTCCTCCTGCCTGGCAGCTGTGTCTCTAACCCGATACACCCCTCATCCCTCCTCTGCACATGTCCAAACCATCTTAATCTGGCCTCTCTAACTTTGTCCTCAAACCATCCTACAGTACTTGCACTGTCCCTCTAATATACTCATCCCTAATCCTGTCCATTCTTGTCTCTCCCAAAGCAGCTTCTTCAGCTCTGTCACTTCCAGCTCTGCTTCCTGTCTTTTTGTCAGAGCCGACGTATCTTTTTCATGATCCGACACTTAGACTACAAAAATCACCTCTATAATTCTCACACAAAGCCATACTTGCTTTCAGCCTGGAGTTTACAAGGAATATAAGATTAACAGGTTAAGCACTGTAGTTAACCGCATTCTTATCATGAAACTGTCTGTAATATCTAATCCCTAGATTTTTGTAGGGTTACTCAGGATCGTCTACACAGCCTAAACCGCTGTCTTAAAGTAATGGAGTTGCTGGCTTAGTAAACATATACGGTTTAATGGGGGAGCTGGTCCCGTTCCAGAATATTGTGGTGTGAAGGAGTACACTGAGTAAACCTGTACAGTGCAATAACTCCAGCTGTTGAAGCTGCAAGATGTCACTGCGAAGTTCCAGTGGAATTACACACCGGTTGGGGGAGACGGGCCAGGGCGTACAGTACTGTAGGACATTTGACATTTAATGAAAATACGAGAGGAGGAAAACTACATGACTTAGAAGACGAATAGCACTTTAGGATTGCTGTTACTGTAGAAATTCATAAGTCTCATCTGTCTACATGAGTAGCTGCAAAGGTGAATGTGTCCTGGAATTGCGGTGAAGCTATGCGAAAGGAACAGATGATGGAACTCAAGGCAATGTGACGTTGTCTTACCGGTAATCCAGCTTCTCCTTTCTCTCCTGGAAGCCCTTGTCTACCAGGCTCCCCCTAAGACATAACAGAAACATTAGTGATGGCATGCGCACATGACTCCTGCTACTGTATATGTAATTGCTTAAGGACAGTAATAACTAAATTAATGAAAGCAAAAATGATAAAGATTATCAAAATCAAATGGATACCCAGAAGAGAAATTTGCTTAATAATGTATCATTGATAAAAAAATACCTTATAGCCTGATTCACCAGGTCGACCAGGGAGACCACTAGGTGCCTGTCAAAATTTTAAAAAAAATTATACATTAATTAGACATCGAAATAAATGCAATTCCATCTGTGTTAATGTGTATAACGATGACCACCAGTGATACTTACAGTGCAGTCAAAGGAGCAACACTGCAAAGAAAAACATGTTTTAAGTCATTAGAAATATGATAAATCAAAAAATAAATAAATAAAAAGATTAGATGCAAGAAAAACAAAGTAGGTTAAATTGACATACCACATCTTTTGTTTCATTGGTCTGGAGAAACAAGAGAAACAAGAGAAAAAGAGTGTCATCAAACTTTAAAACAGGACATGAATCCAAATAATCCAGTCAGCGATTTGACTTTGTGTAGGCACAAACAATTCAGAGGAACAAGGTGGCATTCACGATCATGGATGGACTCACGATCATGTCGATGATAGTGTGGATGGTGTTCATCTGTGGGGAACGGGTGTGGTCTACCGCGGTGAAGTTCTGCCTGTAGTTTGTGTTTGTGGCGATGACAGCCAATCTGGATTCCTATGAGAACCATAACAAAGAGGGTGGAAAGATAACGCATGCTGTTTATCTATCGAACATCTCCTGTCTCACACTTACACACTCTGCTTCATAAAGTTCATCTAATGCTTCAGTAGGAAACACCCTCACTCATCTCACTCACTCACTGTCTATACCACGTTATCCTGTATACTGAGTCGTGGGGGACCTGGAGCCTATCCCAGGAGACTTACTGTAGGGCACAAGGCTGGGAACACCTTGCATGGGGTGCCAATCCATCACAGGGCACACACACACATACACACACTCATAAACTCATTCACACACACACACACACACTCCAGGTAATCTGGGTCGTGCAAACTCCATGCACACACACCCCAAGGCAGGAATCGAACCCCGACCATGGAGGTGCTAACTGCCCTAGGACACACCCACTATTTTTAATTAAGGGTTACTTCCCCAAATGCTGGAAATCATGACTGGTGCACATAGAGCACATAGAGTACCTCCTGGTCTGGGGAGACGGCCACAGAAAACACTTTGACGCCGTGCTGCCTGGCCTCGTTTGCCGCCTCTTGAATCCCACCGCAGGGCTCTTTGTAGCCACTCACAGGGTGACCGTCCGTCACAACCACAATGTACTTATTCTCATGATAGTAAGAGCCACTTGAAACAAACAAACAAACAGTATAAGGAATTTAAAAAATATAAAGTTTTTTTTTTTCCTTTCTTTGCATGGTATCGGTGCTAAAAAGTCTCACCTAGGCGAAAAAGTACATTTTCTAACTGTGTCATATAATACGGTTTTCATGATACTTAATGCTTGTTATCTTCCGATCCATGGTTTATTTTGTTTTGTAAACATGCATTTTTGCAACATATTTGCTACATGTTGTTTTATGCCCTTTTATGTCTGTAGTGTCCATAACATTTTTTTTTTTATTTAAATCTTTCAATGATCTTAATTGTCACTCAGATTAAACTTGGCCAGATTAGATTTCACATGAAAAGACATGAAAATTGAAAAAAAAAATTAAAATTGTTTAGATATTGCTACACGAATTTGACATGGTTACGGACACTACAGATTTTTTGCTTTTTAAACTTTTACCAAATTTAAGCACCAATTCTTACAAATCATGTGCTTTTAGAAGCTTACAGCAATTTTAGTATTAATACTCATAAAGAAATATGAATAATTTGCATTTTAAATTATTATTGTTCGAAGCAAGACAGTATAACGCTAAGAAATGGCCATTTTTTGGGAAACATACTGTATAACATCATCTCTCCAAAACGGCTAAAGTTACTGTAGCAACTTGAATTTTTACACATTTTCTGTATCATATGTATAACATAATTTTTTATATACTCAGCAAAAAAAGAAACGCCCCTTTTTCAGGACTGTGTATTCCAACAATAATGTTGTAAAAATCCAAATAACTTTACAGATCTTCATTGTAAAGGGTTTAAACAATGTTTTCCATGCAT